>OMLP01017593.1:0-38115 GCA_900302685.1 Spondyliosoma cantharus | reverse complement strand
ATCCTGAAAAAAAAAAAAAAAAAAAAAAAAAGGCAACCGATCCTCAGAATTTTGAAACTGGTTCCAGGCAGACAAACCCACCAGACCGAGGACACACGGATGGACAGAGAAACACTGCAATCGGAATTAACTTGTCAGCCGCCGGTGCGAGGGATCTCTGGATATAATGGGGAATACCACACCTAAACCTCTGATAGGTGAGGCTTTGCCGTTCATGTGTCATTCGCGAGGTAATGTAAACGTGTGTCTGTGTGTGTGTGTGTGTGTGTGGAAACAGCCCGATAGCCACAGATACACATGGCTGGGTCCTGAGACGCGCTCCTTCTCATCACGGGGGAGCTGAGCGTGATTCCCAGGGAGCGAACGAGCGCTCCTCTCTGCAAACGCGCCGTCTATACCCATTATTACACGGTAATATGATCACGTAGCCTTGTATTAAAAGCAAATTGTGGGAGGGGGGAATGAAGGGCGACAATACGACGTATGGATGATCATCATATCCTCAACTGAAGTTATTGATATTTTTTTTTTAGAAAGGCTCAACTATTCCCAAAGACCCCATCATCATAATAATCACACGAGTCGTGTCTGGGAGCTTATATTGTTTCAGCAATAAAACTCTTAAATGAATAGAAAAGGCAGGCCAAGTTGACTTCCGTTGCGTCCCTGATTGTAATCCAATTTCCAAAATCACTCCAAATGACAACATGAAATGGCTTGAGTATCTGCTCTCGGAGTGCCACCATACTGTGGTGCACATTGTCTTTCTCTTCATTTACTGCCTCATTGTTCCCCCCTTTGTGTCACATGTATGTCAGACAGGAATGATTGTTTTGTGCAAGTTTTTTTTTCACATGTAGATAGATAGATAGATAGATAGATAGATAGATAGAGTAATAAAACAACAACAAATAAGAGCTTAATAATCAACTACAATAAGAAAAATATTAATAACTTTCTTAATATCTAGTGGAAGCTGGACAAACACTAAAACATTTTTTTTTTTTTAAAAAGGACCCCACCATCCTAAATATACAACCATATGGCCAGGTAATATTCTTGCAGTTATTGCAGGCTCGTGTCTTATATAAATTTCAATCTCAAGTGATTGCCAGTAAATTATTCCTGTTGGACACTTGATGTTTTTGCATAAAGCTGTCATCACGAGCTCTCAGACGATCGCTTTCCCGAACCACTTTGTCATGACACCTCGAGCACATTACTTGATAATCAGTTCCCCATATCACTTTGATTTAATGTCTGTCACACTCCCACGCCCCCCCAACAGACCCACTCAGTGGCTAAATGATGTGGTTGCTGCCACCGGAGCCAGCTGACGCAGGGTTTGGACTGAGAACAGTTAGTCACAGAGGAGCAGGAGCAGCTCGGGTCCTACTGCTCGCACTGTATGATTTCCATTAGAATTAATAGGATATCTGTGTTTCTCAGGGGTCTGCAGGATCAAGTGAGGTGTTCAGCTTCGGAAGCAGAGTCTGAAATTCCTTCAAAATGCGCAGAGAATCGTGTTTTGCTCAGTGAATGAGTTATGATGAACACACACAGCCTTGAGATATGAGGGAATAAAGAGCCCGATCATCCTGTGGCCAAAGATAACTCTGACGAATGCGCATAATCAGTTTTACATTTCAAAAAGCTTCCCTTGGCACGTCAGCGTGTCTTGTGGAGTCTTATGATTTTTATTTATTTGTGCTTTTTCTTTTACACCATAGACACCATACCCATTAGCTGACTTTTGCTTTGTGGGAGCAGAGACGTACTGTGACTGAGCTGTACATGATAACCATCTCTGATCATCTGCCCTGAATCTGACAGGTTATGGCGAGTGACCAGAGATGGTTATGTGGTGATGCCTGTTCCATGACCTCTAAGAAACACACACCAACAGGGTTTCAATAGTTGCCTCAACCCGTGCCTCGTGATGAGGAAAATACAGTCATGACATCGACCGAAAGGCCTCGGTTTGTGTCACGCATGCATTAATATTACATTTGAGTCAGGTTCGGCATTACAATTTAGCAAAAACTAAACACCAGTTAATCTTTGAGGAACCCTCAAAAGTCATTAAACAACACTTACCACTGTTCTCGAGGTATTTCCAAGAATCTCCCAACACTCTTTTAACCATCTGGTATTTCCTCCGCTGCACCATATAAAAGATATTTAACCAGTTTATAAAGCTATGAGTATTTTCCTATCCAGGAAACTGGAAATGACTCAATGACTGAGGGAGAATATTTAAGGGTTGTTTTTTATTTGAAGAGAAAGCAATCACTATAGACAAATGTAGAGATATAAAGTGCCTTTAAAGTTCTTTCCTTGAGGTGTAACAAAGTTGTTGAATGTATTTTCTTCCTTATATATCACTCGCAGAGCTGATTTTTGTCAACATTTTGAAACCTGTCTTGGTTGTGAAACCAACACAGGGAGTGCCTTTAACCTGAATTGGTTTTAATGGCCAGCAGGGGGCATCAGACTGCATAGAGGTCTATGAGAAAATGACCCTACTTCTCACCTGATTGTTTACCTCAGGAAACTATTTCTTAATGAGTTTATGGTGTCAATGGCTAGTTTCAGATCTTCTTTAATACAGCATGATGTTAATTTTGCAGATTATGATCACATTTAGAGTGAAATAGACGATGAAGCAGGTGTGTGCTTTAGAGCGTGGCTAGCCACTGACAAGTTGCTAGGTGAGGTGAAGTCACATTATCAGTACCCCCCTCTCAATACTCCAGAGCTCAACCCTCACGTCCAAATATGGTCACTTTAAGTTCCAAAAAACACCAAGATGCTGACGGCAAAAATGTTGAATGTGAGGTTTAATAACGGTAGTCTACAATCCAATTGGTGATGTCATGGTGGCTACATCCACTTCTTTCACACTTCTTTTATGTGTGTCCGCAAGACCAATAAAGAAATGATGACCCACTCACATAAACACTGCCCCATAGAGCCACTAAAGGCGAAAATCTGCACAGGGTATATTTAACTTTGGTTCACATTGAATCCATAAGCAAAATCTACCATCCTTGTCAGGTTTGAAAATCTTTTTTTGTCTTTGCTGCGGGTTAAAATGTGTTTTTAAGGAGGTAAGTATTAATAAATGACTCTCTGGGACCAAATGCTTTGCCCTGTGGCTCGAATGTGTAATTCACGGTAGGCACGAACCGGGTCTAACATTGACAGTAGGCTGTCTCTGTGTGACCTGTTGTGCTATGCCTTTCGTCTAATAATGGCTAGTGTCTATATCAGTCTTCATTATCGGTCGTTTAACTGCAGAGTCCCCGAGAGTTGCTCTGTCAGCGAGGCAGTCGGGCCTCAGACCTATAGGCTAACCCTCAACATGTTCGTCTAAATAAACTTTGACCAAAGTGTATTTTAATCCCCCATAAGCTGAACTCCTGGAGTAGAAAGGAAAAAAGGGGGCACCCGCACATCATTTGAGATGTTACAGATGTTCTTGCTGCTGCTTCATAGTTTAGAATATAATCAGTGATAATGTCTCATTTAGGAAATGTACTGTGGAACATTTCACTGAGTTATTGTCTTTACACCAAATCACAGTGAATTAAACAGAAATTGAATCACTCTGTGGCCCTGGAGGAGAGTAGACACACCACCTCCCTTTGAATATTGGCTCTCAGCCAGTCTATACCATAAACACTTTTATACAGCAGATCTCGTTTTATTCACCGACAATTTCAGTCTCTTATCCTTGCTAATTTGCTGTTTGATAATCATGAATACATTCCCAAGTAGGACATCGACTCCTGTGGAGATGAGATCAAAAAATTAATCCTTTTATTTGGATACTTCTTTACTGACTAGGCGGCACTGTGTGATTCATTCTCCACTTCTGAAGATAACTGTGGAGGAATGAAAGGGGGCTATTCAGGGTTTGTTTATGCTGTAGGCCAAGGGTGTGTAGCCCATAAATAAGAGGAAGACTTATCGCGTCTGTTGTCGGCTTTCTGTGGATTTTCATTTTTGTTGTGTTTTCTCTCTCCCCGTGATGCAACTAATATTAGCACTGCTCAAATGTGTTGATTTTACATAAGCCAGATGTCCTTTTTTTATGATTCCCAGTGATTTATGCACAGGGGTGTTGTCTATATTTACCTTGTTTTATTTCTGCGATATAAACGTCCCGTACGGTTGCAGTAGTGGAGACTGATTTAGGACAGTTTGCCTTTTTATGTGGGTTACATGCTAAAAGAGTATGTTTGATGTACTTGTTGAGAGGAGCAGGGAGGCTTCAGAGTGTCAGTGTGGGAGAGGAAGTGTGTGAGACTGTGGGCTCCTTTACATAACTGGCCTCTGCCCTCTAAACCAACTGCCACAGACCACTTGTAGACAAGTCATTGTGTGCTGATATGTTCGCCTCTTTTTCCCAACAGCTGGTGTCACTAACATTACTGTTTTGACCTCACACAAAGGCGTCCCTGCTGTTCTCATACCACGCTGTTTCGATCAGGCTAAATCAATAAGTCTCATATTCTTCTGCCCACAGACGCGACTCTGCAACCACGCCCTGTGGCCAACAGGCAGTACTACACCCTACCTAACAATGGGGCAGGTGTGGAGAGAAGAACGTCCGCCCCACCGGTCAGCATCAGTGTGGAGTCGCCCCGCTTTCACCCCCACGCCAAAGGCAAGAATATCAGGCTCGATGGGCAGCTTCGCCGCGCCACGCGCAAGAACAGCTTCTGCAACGGTATCACGTTCAGCCACAGGCCTGTCCACCTCTATGAGAAGGTTTGTCTTCAACTCTCTTTTTAACAGCCAGACATCTAAAAAGATATCAGTTTTAATTCATGGCTTTTCTTCAGGTGCGCCTACGCCTGAGTGGTGTGCACACCGGCTGGAGTGGAGCGCTACGGTTCGGTTTCACCAGTTTGGACCCGAGCGAACTGCTCATCGCCGACATCCCCAAGTACGCCTGCCCAGACCTGGTGACACGGCCTGGCTACTGGGCCAAAGCCCTACCCGAGAGGTTGGCCCTGAAGGACAACGTGTTGTCATTCTGGGCCGACCGCCATGGAAGAGTTTTCTACAGCATCAATGACGGAGAGCCAATCCTCTTCCACTGTGGGCTCAGCATCGGCTGTCCACTCTGGGCCATCATAGATATCTACGGCATCACTCAGGAGGTCACAATGCTTGGTAAGCATTTTATTACATTGTTTTTTTGTTTTTTTTGATGATTACAGCCAAGATAGGCAAGCAGAAGCTGACTCATATTCAAAAGGGAAGTGAGAGGAACACATTTCACAACTGGCTGGTCACGAGTCTGCACACAGTCCTGAATTCATATACATCCAATAAAGTATTAGGTAATAGCTATTTTCTGACTGGCGTCCGTGTATTCTGACCATGGCTTTGACATCCCTGAAACCTCACCAACTTATTTTTATAATGTCAACACATTCACAGCTAATTTAGGCAGCTTCCTGAGAGTTCAGAGAGCAGCTGTGCGAAGAAGCTCTACAGCAGCGGAGGCCAGTGTAGTGGGAGGAGTAGGTAGAAGTGTCTGGGCCGGCTCAATGACTCAATGATCCACTATCTGTGAGTGTCGAGAAAACCAGAACCATAACATACCGAGATAAACAGGATCTGGAGCACGGGTCTCAATTCATCCCTAACCGCTCTGCCTGCCTCTCCTTTAAGGCTCTGTTACTGTCACTTTTCTCGCGCTCTGTCACTTTCTCCCTCCTCCATCACGCTCTCCCCAGTGGTTCCCTCTCGTACTCACTGGGTGTGTTTATCTTCAGTCTGACAGGAGCTATGGCCATGTTTGGTCAATGCGGCAGATCCCAGGAGCTTTGGTGAGGGGCCAGTGCACTCAACTGCTCCAGCATCACTAGAAATAGTAATAAAGGAATGTATCATAAGTCAAAGGGGGGCTACGAACGCCAGACTTGTTTATAGCAGCCCCCTCGTACGTCGAGAAAATTCAACTCTACTACGAGCTCTGTGCACGAAGCGTGGCAGTTCAGAGAGCTCGCGTTAATGAGGAATGGAAGTGAAACAGGGGGTAAATACACTGGTGACTGTTAAATAAACTGCGGGTAAATAAACTGCTTATTTGTACTCAAAGGTTTACTCCGCTCCACGACAAACATCACAGCAAGAGCAGCATACAGAGGGCTCTCAGCATATATGGCTGTGCTGCGTTCACGATGCTCCTCAGATGGTCCCATGTCCCTAGTAGGGCAGACGTTCTTCCGAATTAGGGGTGTCATGCATGTCAAGCTGGAATGTGGGATCACCACAGATGGCAAAAGAAAGTTGCATGTTCTCGCTTTATTGCTAAAATATCACATATTACATGTGAGCCAAAACTTGATATGCAAAACATGACATCATAAACTGTCAACCCAATGTTTACTTTGTCCGTCACGTGTCAGCGGGGGGTGTTTTTCCCAGTTGGAAAAAAAACATTTTATTTTTATTATTTCAACACCACACGAACGCACAGTTATTCTAACTCTCCTTGTGGTTACAAAGAGTGTCATGCATTATCCACGACCTTGACAGCGAAAAGTAGAGTACTGTGTGAAAGACATGTTTCATCTCGTATTGATAATCAGCTCACAAGAGGAACAAAGTAATAATAACACAATCATAGTGGATATGCAGTAAATATATATTCAATCAAAATATGTGCAACAATCTCTAGAAGTGTCATGCCATAAATTTCAAGAGTCAACGTTTTTCTTATTTTTTGTCTTGCGTGTAAAAATTAAATAATTTATTACAGATTCTAACGTGCCAGAGCTGCAACACTTTTGATTAATCGATTCATTGATCAAAAGAAATTGAAGTGGCGACCACTGTGATTATTCATCAATTGTTTACATTTTTTTTCAAGCAAAAGTGAGTTGTCTTAGTCATCCATGACAGTAAACTGAATTTGTTTGTTGGATAAGACAAAACATTTAAAGGGGCTCTGTGGATCTCCTGTGTTGTGCTGGAATCCGGTCATTAGTTTATGTTAGTGGACTCCATTTCTAAACTAATGCTAGATACTGTTGCTCTCTGTTAGCGGAGACGAGGCACTCGAGAATGTGCATAAAGGCACGTCCTTTGGACCATCACTGAATAGCCGACCCAAGTCCTTCACAGAGAAATCCAAAGTACAGCTGCAATAAACAACTTCAACAAATCGTCCACAGGCTGAGAGAGACGGGGAAGGTCTCATTTTGTTACACATTACAGCCGAGAAATAAGTGATTAATACATGTAAATTTGATCCAAATTGTTACATAGAGCCCCTTTAAAGACATCACTTTAAGCTTTAGGTCATTGTAATGAATATCAATAAACTGAGAAAATAATCAGCAGATTTATCAATAATAAAAACGAATGGCAGCCCCATAACGGGCCCATATGAACAGAAGCACACAGAGGCTGCAGTAACTCACTCAGATAGCATTTCAGCCCTCAGTGCTGATCGTCATAACAGAAGAAAAAGACTCTCAAGAAAGAAAAAATTAGCATGAACAAAGGATTTGACCTGAGCTGACATGAGACAGATCATATGATACTATGTCCAAGTCATGTAATTGTTTGTCTATATTCTCCGCCGCAGAAAGCACATTTGCTGAGAGCGTGGGATCCAGCTGCCTGAGTGCAGCCCGTCTGAGTGCCTATCTGCCCCAGAGTAGCCACGACTCGGCCAATTACAGCAACAATCAGCTGGAGAACAACCAGGCCGCCGCTGCCAAGATGGCCAACCTCCAGCTCAATAACTACACGCAGCTCATCCCCTGCTGCACCTCCTCCACCTCTTCCTCCTCCACTCCATCCTCATCTGCCTCCACTGGATTCAATGTCCCCAGGGTGGTCCGGGGCCTTCCTTCCCCACTGGACAATGACTTGCACTTTCACCCGATCCGTGGCTCTGATGTAATTCTCTCCGCAGACCGCTCAGCCGCCTGCATCCACTTTCTGGACAGTAGTCGGACTCTGGTGTTCAGTGACCGACCGCTGCACGTGGGTGAGACTTTGTACGTGGAGGTCGGCCACCTGGGCCTGCCCTACTTTGGGGCGCTGCTGTTTGGTTTAACATCCTGTGATCCAGCAAGTCTACAAGCCGGGGACTTGCCGGCTGACCCAGAGGTTCTACTGGACCGGAAAGAGTATTGGGTGGTCCATCGGGGCTTCCCCATGCCTTGCTCCGGAGACGTGCTCAGCTTCAGTCTGCTGCCCAGCGGAGAGGTGCACCATGGGGTGAATGGAGTGGGACGTGGCCGGCTGCTCTGTGTGGACTCCTCTCAGGTCCTGTGGGCCTTTTTCACCCTGCATGGAGCTGTCAACAGACTCAGGATACTGGGTAAGCTAAGTGTGACAGGCGAGGCGATATCACCAAAACATGAAATTACAATGTCTTACATTTTTTTTGTAGAAGTATGACGCATGAGACTGTTTTAGCTGTCTTTAAAACACAGATTTGGGGAAATATGTCACATTCCTGCCAAAAGATTGATCCAACTCTCATATTTGTCTATTAAATATAAGGCCACAGTCAGCAGCCAGTTTACTTAGCTAAGCAAAAAGCAACCCAATCTCCAGAATAAATGTTGCCGTTGTATATTTCTGCAAACCAACAGCATGTTGAAACCTTTCTGTATGTTTCAATTATTTGTCAAATAATGATATTCTCAAGGAATAGCTGGTTGGAGGTGCAATATGTAAGAAATGGCTACCTTTCGAACTCGAATTCAAGGCAGTATATCAGGAAAGTAACCGCTAATTGCTGCTAACTGTAGCTGCTGATAGCTAACTCAGCTAACCACATGGCAATGTCATTACTTTGTGCTGTTGCCACACAACCTCCGGACGGAGCTAACAAATTGTTTCCCCCTGTTTCCTGTCTTGTGCTAAGCTAAGCTAACTGGCTTCATATTTAATGGAAGAGGAGGGAGTGACAACAAGCTTCTCATTTAGCACACTGTGAGAATGCAAACAAGCATATTTCCCAAACTGAAAATGCTCCAAATTCACATAATCTTCAATTGTCAACAGTCTGTTATTGAGCCGAGGCAATGTATTTTCTTTTCCCCAGACTGCAGGAATGCTGCTGAGTAGTTTATGTCTGCATGTTTCTGTTCAGTTTAGAGCTGCGACCTATCTGTCCAGGTCCCACTACTCCCACATAAACTCCCATCAGCTCAGAGCCTCTTATTTAACTGTTTCCGATCCAACAATATTGTGCTCAACGAGAAACAACTCAAAGAAAATCAAGTGATACAAATATGCACATCTAATCTGACTGGTTAGGGCTGCTAGATGTGCACTCCAACAGTTCAAGGACACTGTATGGAAAGGATACCAGCTACAGTTAGATATACACTTTTTCTCCGAACGCCACCTGAAAAGGCTCCACGTGAAGTCTAATTATCTGGGTTTGTATTTATCTCTGTGTGACAGGAACACTGCAGTCCAGTCCTCCCTCCACATCCCCCAGCACTTCTCAGAGCAGCAGTCCAGATGACAGTGACTCAGACCTAGCGTTCAGTGTGAACAGATCCTCCTCTGCATCTGAATCGTCTCTGGGTAGGTTGGCGAATGTTGACAGTGTGTCTGATGCTACAGCACATGTAGAAAAACCCTCACAAGGTCACAGCAGGAAGACTCGTGTGGGTTAGAGGTTCGGCAGTGCTGCCGGACTGTCATGGGAAAAAAATTAATTGTTTCCCCTTCTTACATGACATTTTGACATTATTAATGACCTCCATGAAGAGCAGCAGTGACTAATCAATTAGATGTTACCTAATAAACATCCTGTTTCTAAAAAAAGTTGATTTCTGAGTCTCATCCCCAAGTTGTCCGATACTGACTCTTAGGGATTGTAGTCAGGTCGACCTCCACACATTGGGAATGAGACCTTTCAAATAATTTATTATTCATTGAAATTCTGATGATCATTTTATCGCTCTGAGGGATTTTATTGATAATTTAAGAAAATTGTCTTATTTTGGAAATTAGATTTGAATATTTTATGGTTTCTTTTCTCCTCTGTGAAGGTAAACGGAACTTGTTTTTGGTTGTGGGCGACACTAGACAGGATGATATTTTGGGCTTTGGGAAACGCTAATTGACATTTTCTCCATTTTATAGAGCAAGCAACAAATCGATCAATTAAAAAACATTTAACAGATCAATCAAGAATACAATTATCTTATTTGTCTGCTAAACGGATTAGCTGCAGCCCGACCTCAAGGATTTTGTACATACTAGATTGATGAATCAATCAGTCAACCAACAGAAAACAATACTGTGGTCATTATTGAATTCAATCATCCAAACATTTTTCTGTTTATTCAATTTTAAATTTGAGCAAATTAAATATGTTTATATTTGGGACTGTGGGTTGAACAAAACAAGATTTAATGACATCACTTTGGGTCTTAGAAATAGTTATGTGCATTTTTGATGGTTTTCTGATGTTGTGAAAATAACAATTAATGCAGCATGAATACATACCGTTTATGTTCTAATCACAAACAAATAATTAAATATAGAACATATAAAACATTAGTCTTGAGGATGTGAGAATCTTAGTAATCCATGTGTGTGAATCCCTCCCCCAAACCCTCACACATCCTCTCCTCTCTCCTCCAGTGACGGCTCCCAGCTCCCCCCTCAGTCCTCCCGTCTCTCCCACTCTCACTGCTTCGGAGCTGCCCCCTGCTGGAAAAAACGGAGAATGCACCATTTGCTTCGACCAGGAGGTGGACACTGTCATCTACACCTGTGGACACATGTGTCTGTGCAACGACTGCGGCCTCAAGCTGAAGAGACAGATCAATGCGTGCTGTCCGATATGCAGGAGGCCCATCAAAGATGTTATCAAAACATATCGGCCATGATGGTTCCAGATGTTGAAACAGATGCTGTGACTTCCACTGCTGGGGGCCACCTTTGTCCACCTTCTCAGGCTTGGCTGGACACGGATCTTGACTGGAGATTAGCCAACACCGGACATAATTGTGCCTATATTTACATTTTATATGGGTGAATCGAGACAAGGCTCTTTATACGCAGAACTCTGATGATCTTGATACAAAGACTGCAAAGAGGCTGTTTCTATATTTTGGCTAAGACAGAAGAGATGAATCATGTGCTCCCGTTTTTTTATATTTTCCATGTGATGTCTCTTATGTCACATGTCTTTGCTGAGCAGAAAAAGCCTGTTGTGAATATTTCGTCTTCACCCTCGTCCTAGATTTTAAGTGTGCTTCAGCAGAATATGCGGACCGTAGTCTACGACTTCTAGTGCCTTAGATTCGTCACTTTGTGTGTCCAAGTAATTATGCTAACAATCCTAGCCATATTTTCACTGTACAGTACTGAAGGCTTGTGGTGAAAAAGGCACACGCACACAAAAGGTGTAATTGGTAAAGTGGTAAGAAGTAAATGTAAAGTACGGTAAGTGTGTCTCTGTGGCGTGCTTAAAGAAAAGTGTATTTTTTGTATGTTTGGAAAGAAAGAGATGGAGATTCTGTTTTTGCACATTGAGAGATTAATAAAAGTGGACTAAGTGTGATTCAAATGTGTGTAGCGTCATAATAAGACTGATTCAACCTACAACTCTGAACGTTCACTCTACGAAATGTGAGTTTTCTTCCTCACAATCACACTCCTGATCGTCTAATAACAATTAAGCAGGTTTACACTGTGTACCTAAAAATATGTTATATTTATTGCTTTTTTTACACACATACACACACACACTGATGGCGGTGGCTGCCGTGCAAGTTGCCAACCAGCACATCAGGAGCAGTTTGGGGTTCACTATCTTGCCCAAGGACACTGACATAGGGAATAAAACCAGCGACCCTCCATTAACAAGACGCTGGCTGTACCCCTGAGTCCCAACATTTTGCAAAGTTCCTTAGTGTCCAACAACAAATCCATGACAATAAGCCGCTGTTTACAACATGAGGCCGCTAGAACAAGCTCACCTCAAAGATACACAGCTGTTTTTAATGTTACTGATCACACTTAGGATTTTCCTGATATTACAGAGCGGTTGTAATGAGGCTGAAGAGGGTGAGGAGATGCATTCGAGATATTTCTGTTGGTCTCTCCAGCCTTTTTAATTTGAAAAAAGAAAACATGTGAAAGGTAAGTACGTGTTAACATCTATCAGGTGGATGACCTCAATGAGATGTTAATGTTTCTCTGGCCTCGTCAAGAAGGATTTTGTTTTTTTTGTTGTTCTTTGCGAACATGGTAGTGAGTATGTCAGGGCTTAAGATTGTTTAAGAGACAGATGTTTTCCTCAGAAGTTGGTGGAGACCAAACAGAGCTACATGATTCTGGACTTACACACTTTTGGTGGCCAGAATCATGATGCTAATGCCGCCTATTTAAACTAACTGTGAGCCATTCTTCATAGGACACTAAGTTGAACTGTTAGCTCTTGTGGCAAAAAATAGTTGATAGCGTCCAGCAAGATAGTGAAAGACACCACATACCATTTCTGAGCACACGTCGCACTAGGTGTCTGAATCTATACCCAAGCCCTCTGAATTGATGAAACAAAAGATTTCATTGTTTAGTTTTGCACATACAGACAGACGTAGGGCGGCAGGAACAAAAGGAAAGGTGTCTAAGATTCGCTGTCTAAGACAAGATAAGACTAGACTGACTTCTTAAAGCATCTCAAGAGTCACATGCAGAGAGAAAACTGACTGGATGATAGATACAAATACAAATCATATAAAAATAAGGTAAAAAAATAATAATAATAATTTCTGAGGCTTTTTAAAAACACAAGACGGCCATTGACAACATTCTTGTTCCTGGAAAATCGCCCCCCCAGCACCTTCTGGGGACGTTGCACATGCTGTGATTGGTCACGGAACAATGTGTAGTTACCAAATCAGCAAGAATTTATAGCTCTCAAATTGCCTTAGCTGACACAGCGACCATCACAACAGAGACAAATATTGTGTTGTTTTTTTTTAAACCTGGAATCTGAACAGGCGCAGAGTTAACGGTCCGACTCCGCCACATGAACAAATCTGGCGAGCCCCAAAGCCCTCTGAGCAGTCTCCTCAGCGTTTTATGGAAACCAGGTTGCAGTTCGGCGTAAGTGTCAAGAGTGTGTGCGTACAAAAGCTGGTATCAGCAGATGCCGGTTCAAGTCAGGTCGAGTATGGGTTTTTTTTTAGAATCCGAGAGGTCTCAACAGCGGGCATACGCAGCTATGACAACCCAGAGGGAGAAGGTTGTAACACTTCCATTCGTATTACTTTCGCTCTGAAAGCAGAGTAGTTGGGAGAAGGTGAGATCCTATTTATCAAGCACATGGATATTTCCTGGAGACAGTAGACAGTATCTGCAGCTACTCAAGTTCTGAGAAAAGAAGCATAAGCAAAACCATAAATGATTGGCGCCTGTAGTATCCAGACACAGCACCATTGATTTTCCAGGGCACCGCCATGGTTGTCAGGTCGGTGGATGGGTAAAACTTTGTTTCACTGATGTCTTTTAACGCTTGCTAATGTGTAACACTGAGGAAAACTTCTGTCCTTTTTAAAATGTTGCGAATTTGGGAATGATAGTCTGAAAAAAAGGCGTTTTTCCCTTCTGTTCCTGGGGGCCGGTCGTCCTGCGTGTTTTAGATGTTTCCCTGCTCTAACACACCTGATTCAAATGATCAGCTTATCATCACACTCTGTAAAAAAAGCTGGGCACCGTTAGTGGAAATACTGGATTTGTTGGTTCTTTCCCTCAGGCAAAGATGTTCTCATCCTGCGCAGACAGTAAACACCTGTGCAAGCCTTCGGAGATGCAAAACGCTGCCAGAGAACAGGTAAAAAAAAAAAAGAAAGAAGAAGAAACGTTTGTATTCGCCCCACAGGGTTCGCTCTTAGATCCTGTTTGACAGAGTCGCAGAGTGTGCAGAGGGCTGTGTAATGCCCTGAGGGACAACATGTCACTGCTCACAAAAAGTAAATCACACTTCGTAACTCTTACGACGAGGGTGTAACATTCACCGGCAGTGTGACTGGACTGGACTCTGTTATAAATCACGAGCCTGTTTATGTCTACGTCGCTCGGAGTGACTTTTGTTTGTAACTTTTTGTTGAGTTATGCAAAACGTACCCCCGCAGCTCTCGGTGGATGTAACTGTGCAGCTTTTTTCAGTCAGTTTACTCGAGACTCGCTCTCGCTGACTGACAGGTGGGAACATGTTCCTCCTAATAAACTTGATTGAACAACATGTTGCGTCGAGAGTGTAATTTAGATCCCATCATTTGAGGAAGTCTCTGCTTTATAATTCCTTGTAAATAGTCGTGTATGATTAATGAGGTGACATGCCAAAAGTTGAGTCTGGTTGTTTGGAAGAGGCTCCCCACACACGCCCTGTTCTTGTATAAACAGCAGGAATCAAACTTGTCTTAGACTAAAAAAAGTTACAAATGAAATATCCTCTGAGGCTAAAACGAGCTAACTGCTACTCACTCCTTAAATGACCTTCGGTTTATGATCCAATAAACAACTCTTACAGGCCTGACGCCTCACAATGTCCATCTCGACCACATGTTATTGAGCCTTTATGGAAGCTTTTCACACGTTCTTAATTTTGCAATAAGGAGGCATGATTCCCCCCGTTTTATCCTGCTAGAGAGTTTCATCCCTTTCTGGAAAATGTATGAGATTCCAATATATCACAATATGTGCAGAGATTTGTGACTAAAAAGAACCACTGCAGATGTCTTTATGTACTGACAGATTTCACATTTGTGTTTATATCCACAGAAATGAACCTACTCATATGGCATTTTGGCTGGTAGAAAGACTTACTTCAAGTCTACATGTGAAAACATATGCCTTACCGAGGAACAGTCAGATCTCAGTGCCCAAAACTATACAGATTTGTGGTCGCTGACTGTGCAGCTCACTCAGTTTTTGCAAATTCACTGCCATTTGAACGCAGAAGTCCAATATCCACTCTTCTGTTGTGGTAACTCCTATCAAGTCTTCAGTCATCAATGCTTGATAATGCTTGCTTTCTGTAAGCTTGGTTTGCAGTGTAAATAGCATTCAGGATGGGTTTTTTTTGTCTTTTTGCTTGTGTTGAGTTAAAGAGAGCAGCTTAGGCTCAACCAAACAGTAAACTGGCAGGCAAATAAAAAAAAACCCCATAAAACCCTGTAAGCTGTGGTATCAACAATAAAGAGCATTTCTCATGACAATGAATGTTTTTATGCTATTTGGTCAGATCAGTTAAACTGTTGTTTCAAAATTAACCACTGGAACAGGATAAAAGAGCAGCAGCTCTGGGCGAACACAACAGATGACTCAACAAAGACCGAACTCAAGACTGGACTTAAATACAAACTGAACTAATGATGGGATGCGGTACAGGTGGAGGGAGGCAGAGGAAGTGAGGGTGATGATCAGCTAGGAAGAAAACTGTGAGCAGGACCGGGCTACTGAAAGCGATGCACTGCAAGGTGAGGGGGGAGGAATACTGGGAACACTGGGAACACTGGGAACAGGGCCAAAGATGCCACAAAAACACAGAAAACGCATAAATGACAGCACACTGGCTCCTGACAGCTCTGTCTGACATCTTGTTTATGTGAGAAGACAACACGCAAGAGGCTCAGGCAGGGTGTTGATTAACAAGCCAATTAATCACCATAGCAACCCCATCGGAGACAGGCTTCACGCAGACACACGGCAGACAGCCACTGTAACAGGACTTTTAGTTACTGTGCTGTGTGCACAGATGACATGAAGATACAATATACAAGAATTCAGCATTAAATTGTCCAAAAAAACGACCAGACCTTTGTCGTATATTTTGTTGAGTTCTGTGCATTAATTATCCACAACATTGTTTTAACCCAAATACCAATTTTATTTAGTTGCCTGTCTATAACTTGAAAGTGAGGAAGGAAGGTGGCAAACGAGACTAAGTGTAATGTGAACAAATTAAAACATTAATTTATCCCTAAACATACTTGTGCGACTTTGACCGCAGGATTGTTTTTCTTTATTCGCCCCCAGCAGCCAGATTACTTTACAGCACATTAGCTGCAGGTTAGTAAGCATCAGCAGGTCACCAAGGTTGTGAGTGTGTTTGAATTTGGGTCAACGTCCGACCAAAATCAGCTGAGACTGGTTCCCTCTCTTATCATCCCCCTCTCCTCTCTGCTACATTATGTTCATTTAGTAAAAAGCGTTTCCCAGGTCACCTCCATTTTCATCTCAAGTGTAATATTTCCGACCTTCTATGATTGTAAAACTGAATTTATTTGAGTTTTGTACTGTTTGTCGTCCAAATCAGAAAGATTTGCAGCAGCAGATTATAGATGGGATCTTACTTACACGCTACACTGTGACCAACCATCCTCCGCATCAGAATTTATGTTTGTTCAGTTCATTTGTTGTAATTTGATATACACATAATCATATTCAGAGAAAATGTACCTGTGAGCACAATAAAACCAAAATGATAAAAACAAGATCATGTAATAATAAAGAACAAATTGATATTATGCTGTGGTGCATGAAATAAATCACCAAAGAGCAAATAATTGTTAGTATTAGTTGGCAACCTGGGCGACCGCTCAGCCTCATTTGACACAGTCTATGGCTTGGAAAGTATTTGAAGACGTTCCTCATCTTCTGACATTTTATAGACTTGGCCAGAGTACTTTAGAGGGAAAACCAGAAAATATTGTCTCCATAAAATATGATCCAGTTTCAACTAAATCAGTGAGTCAAGTTATAAATTTGTGTTTCTGTAGAGTTAACAGTGAGGCCCGTTCCTCGGAAACACTCAGCTCCATGTCCTCCCTCACATTAAATCTTCGCTCTGAGCCGTTCGCTCAGCAACTAAACCCGTTTCTCATTTCTCCTCGACTTTTATGTTGTTTTTTTCTTTTTATTAACCTGTTATTCTTTCATGACACAGTGAAGATCATGACTCCATCTGAACTGTTTTGTTGTCCGAACAGTTGGCTGGTGAGTTTAAATGGTGGTTCAGCAGTTATTGGTGGATTTAAAAACTCTAAAAGTTTGATATTGTATTCAGCTAAACTTTCAGGCCTTGGTGGAGATAATCCATTTACAATGTGTTTGATGATGACCCTGTTGAATGCTGATGAAACTTGAAGGTCTAACAATAAAGTCATTACATACTGCATATTACAAGTGTTAAGAGTTTTGACCTCTTTAGACTTTGTGAAGTTGTGCCTGAAAGCCCAACTTCCTCACAGACTAATGATTAATTGTGAAAATGAAAAGGCAGATAAACCTACTACTTCAGACATAATTCCACGAATATGACTTCAAAGTGAGGCTTTCAGTCTCCCCTGGCAACATGACTTTCAGCAACAGCTCACTCAATTGAAAAACGTAATTGAATCAAGTTAATCATTTTAAAATATAACATCCTAAGGAGGCTATGTTTTCACAGGTGTCTATTTGTTTGTTTGTCGGCAGGATAACACAAGAACTAATGAACGGATTTACACCAAACTTGGATGGAGGATGTGTCTCAGCCCACAATAGAACCCCATTAACTTTTGGTGGAGATCCCTGAAAATTTGCCTCACTTCCTTTAATGTCGCATGACAGGGCGTTATTCAACATTTTCCTGCATTTTTCCGGGAATAATGCGCGGATCTCGATGACAAAAACAATCTGGCATATGTAGGTGGAGGGTATCTATGAGCGAGCACAATTTGTATAATTCCATTAGTGCTTCATGTAACAGCAGTGATGCACAATTTACAATCCATTTCTTTAAATATAATTGTCAAATATCACTGTTTTTGTAAAAGTCTCTGTTGGACACGTGAAGGCGCCATTTCCATGTCAATGAAGAGAGCGGCTCTCAGTCTTAATGAAGATCAGTCAGAAACATGACAAGTTGTTCACGGCTTCTGCTGTAAATCTCGTCATTTCAATAAGAGGCAACATTCTTGGTGTGATTCCACATTCAGCTTGGTGTCTGACTAGACACGTGCGAGGAGAAGAGGGTCGTGACGCAAACATGACAGATTTATAGTTTTCGAAACAGTCTCACAATCTTAGCTCAACACTCCTCTGATGTGTCCGCAGAGAGTCTCGATCATAGATATAAACCCTTTATTATTTCCCCCCCATCAAAAGCCAACACGGGACTCTCTGGGTTGCCTCGTGTGTGTGTGTGTGTGTGTGAGCTTCGCATCCTTCGCATTTCCATTACGCACAGGAGAGCGCTCACATGCCTTCCCTGAGCGAGCCCTCTTGGCAGAATGGAGCAGCGCGCACGGAGAGCCGCGCTGACTCATGAGGGGGGCGCTGAAACAGGAGCTGCTGGCATCTTCATCACCTTAAAAAATAACTTCTTGGATTTCCCTGCGCGCCAAACATCTATTACCGCTCCGGTGATCATGTCGCGGTTCGCGCCTCGCTCCTGCTGCTCCACAGGCGGAGGAGGAGAGGGACAATCAAAAAGTTCAGCACTCCCTCCAGTCGGTGCATTTTGAATTTTGAATCCGGTCTGATTTTTTTCTCTCTCTCTCTCTGAACACCGGAGTAGTGGCACCATGGCCACTGCGCCCTGAGGGGAGATGGATTTAGAGGTGAGGGATGTGAACGGGTCGAACTGTTTGTCCCGGAATGAGAGCGATGGAGGACTGAGCGTCTCTTCTTCTTCTTCTTCTTCTTCTTCTTCTTCTTCCTCTTCTACTTCTTCTTCTTCGTCTTCCTCTGGAGTGTCCACTGCGCTGGCCAGCGTGCTGATCTTCACCATCGTGGTAGACATCCTGGGCAACGTCCTCGTCATCCTGTCCGTGTACAGGAACAAAAAGCTGAGGAATCCAGGTGAGAGACAAACAGACGAGAAAGTGTTGGTGGATGTCAATAGAGGATAGAAACGTGATGGTCAAAAGCATTTGAATCATGGCCGGATTAGGCGCAAACATTCACTCAAATAAAAGCAAGGGGAAAGTTTTATTTTTAATTCCGTCAAAATGAATGAAAAATAATTTAGTTATTTCAGATTCTTTGATTATTCACAGAAGGCTGAAGCCAAAAGGAAACATCGCCCTGCTCTCTTCATTCATGACTAAAATTATGTAATATAACATGCGCGTGTGACCTCTGTGTTTGACAATCAGCCTGCTATCTCATGTGAGCCTCCAGCCACAGTGTGATGATGGAGCTACCACAGCCTTGCCTGTTTGCCTTCATATCTCTTCATAAATAACAACATTCTCTTCTCCCCCCCATCTGGCTTTATCCTTGATTCTCCAGCCCAGATAAATCACATCCCTCCTTATAGCAGGACCCCTCTAGTGTCCCACCAGCAGCCAAGGTGAGAGATGCTATTGTATAGCTCCTGTGTCTCTTTGGTCAGGCTTTTATGTTGAACACAGCCTCATATTTTGTTGTCATACGTTTCAAGTGTCCTGGCCGGGCGGTGTGAAGGTGAAGATGATATTTATAATGGTCACTCTGATGCCAGGTTTCATTCTTGGCAAATATGCCATCATCATTCAGCCGTCCTCTTCACTCTCTGTAGCCCGGAGTCGACTCAGATGGCCACTGAGGCCGTTCATGACACTATTCAGCGCGCTGCAAAATAAAATGAGTCTGTAAATTGTTCGCTTAATTATTTTTGTGAACTGAGGCACTGTAGGAGAATTATTATTACAGGGACAGGAAAGTGTGACCGTGCGGCTGTTTTTCTTTTGGGTAAAGGAAGTCTTATCTATCGGGTCTCACCCTTGATTTATATTTTTATATTTCCCTGCTTGCTTTAATTACAACAAAGAGACATCTTTCGTGTACAGTCTTGCGTCCATCAGTAGGGCTGGATTAAACGGACAGACTTCTCCGGGCAGACTGTAGTTTTTGGGCCCCGATAAAGGCAAAATAAAAAAAATGTAATATTTAGTTAACAAACAAAATCACTGAAATACCTCTATACTTTTAACTTTTAAACTCATTAATTTAGTTAGATATATAGTTTATATATCATACAATATTGGTACTTTAAAGAAAGGTATAGCAAATGTTGTGTGTGCTTAAGAATGAATAAATGATTATGTAGACATTGAAATAAAGTTTTAGACCAGAGTTCCTTTTAGATTTTTATATTAAGAAGTATTTTGTAATGCATGTTAAACATTATGTAAAGTAGGCAGTTCTTTTCTTCACTGTCTCTCTGCCTCCTCGTGACTTTAAGGCCCTTGGCAGGGTTTTAGTTTCCCCCTCATAATTAACCATTAGCTGCTGTTTAGTAGCTGCGGGCGTCACTTTCAGTTGAAAAGTGGTGGAGCTTGAAAAGAGCTTGGATGAGAAAACAATCTTCAATATTTGCAGTTTCAGACAACAGTATCGGGTCAGTGTAATTACCAGGAGTGTAAACCACTAGTTTAAACACAATACATTACTACATCGATTCTTTGAACAACAGTACACTGTGTATGTACTATTATTTCCGTATCGTCCGTTACAGTATTTATAAGGTCTTGTGTATCCAAACAGATATGATACATATTCAGTCAGTCCAAATGTTCACCTCCATGTGTGTTGTCCGTCTGTTTATGAAAAGTTCCCTCTGTACTCTGAGCATGTATGTGATTTGTTTCCATCATATAAATATTTCTCAGAATAGTTAACCACCCAGCAAAGGTGGTGGGGGGAGGGGTTTCTTTATAAGCCCTCTTATTGTACTTGCTTTTGTTGCCGCTGCTGGACAGATCTGTAATAAACACATATTTCTCCTGCCGTTAATTACAGCTGGTTACATCCCAAGAACTGATATTATCAGCCCATTTAACACAATAAGTTACAGAAGAAGCAGCCGCACCTTTCTTTTGTGCTTTTGGCGATAAAAGAAAAAAGCAGCACATAAATACATGTGAATAATTGTAACTGTTAAATGCAGACAACAACAACCTGCATAAAAACATGTGTGTAAGGCTCAATAAAAACTAAAGATTATGAAATGGATCGATGTTTTCACTTTGCATCAATGATATTGAATCAATAATCCTTAATTCCATGTATCGCTACACCCCCGGATAATTACGGAGGGAATAAAATTGCATTACGATGCATCAAAATGAATGAATGAAATCTTATTTGTTCTTATTGAAAACTACATTTAAGCACATTTCTTTTATCCAATTATGCTTTCAAAAAGTCATGGGGAAAAGAATTGGTCATTTCAAAAAGTGTCCGTGGTGTAAATGGCACCTATGTAAGCAACAAACTACCTGCACAGAATACACTTCAGCTCAGATTGATTGAAGATATTCTTCTCAATAACGTGTCGTTTTTAACTTCTAATGTGCACATTAATGTGAAAATGACTCTATTGATGTATTAAAATGGAATAAAAATACCAACCATTTGTATGTTGCAGTGTGATCAGAAGCTCTTTGCTGGCTATTGTCATAAAATGTTTTTTTATGATTGGTGAAAGAGGCTGACAGAGCCAGAGTGACACAGAAGACAAATAAGACAGACATAATGTACAGACAGCAACACAAAGCAGCTGCAACCATACATGTGATGATACGATTAGAGTCCGGAGGTAGAGATTAGGCCAGGCCAAGCAGGGTGTGTGTGTGTGTGTGTGTGTGTGTGTGTGTGTGTGTGTGTGTGTGTGTGTGAGAGAGAGAGAGAGGCAGTGATATGTGTCTGTGTTTAGTGATCCTGGACATGCTGGTGCGTGGAGTCAGAGAGAGAGAGAGGAAGACATCGTGTTGGTGATCATAATTACATGATGTAACAATAATATCATTATAATACTAACATAGTAAAGTAATATGGAGATAATATAATAACCATATGATAATCAACTTATGCAGCAGAATATAACTTTAACCATTATAATCATTTGTACTCATTTATAAAGCAGTGAGCTGTGAAGACGGACTCAGAGGTGAGCAATCAACCCCCAGCATTGCAACCGGAAGCCCCAACGGGAGGCGGACGGGGCGGGTCAGTGATTACTGAGCCAGTTCAGTACATTTATCACTCTTCTTGCGTTGTGACAGATAAACCTTTCAACAGTTTTAACAAAAGTAAAACAAGCCTTAAAGGTGCACTATGAAGGTTTTGGGAAGAAAAAACGTTTTCCCCCCAAAAGAAATGATCGATAACTCCAGGGAGGGTCTTTTTCTTTTAAATAGTAAGACCTAAGTTACATCCCATCCCAGTCGTCTTTCTTACATTCCCTGAAGAAATGCTATTATCAGTCTTATCTTGGGTTGCAAATTGCGCATGTTGGTTTCCATTTCCTTCAATAAAAAAACTGATAACATCCTGATACTAAGAGCCTGCTTGTTGTCTGGCATGGGAAAACCACGCTAGTGACAAAAAAATATTCAAATAAATCAATGGACCAGTCACAGGACAGGCTCAGCGACAGGCATGTAACGACGCCCTACAGGGTACAACGCTTAAGATGCAGGCTTGGGAAACAATGCATATTTTATCTCCAGTCGCACAAATGATAAATCGTATATTGTTTTAATTGCAGTATCAGACTCGTGATTCGGTCTTTCGGAAACAAATCTGAACAGTGAGATATGTTATCAGAAATCTTTCCAGAGGCTGAACAATGAACAAAAAACTATTTGTGATGTCGAACTATTTTGAACTTAAAAGTCATGAAGATCAAGCATCATTATACCCAACAGGGGTTCGCGTAAAAGTTAAGTCACGAAAGGCAAAAGACTAAACTCAGCAATCACAACATGATGCTAATGAGAACATTCAAATAGGGCAACGGGATTAGGTCAGCGAGCGGTTGGAATAATGAGCTTTTAATTACAATTTCAAATACGTTACGTAACACTTCCAACATGTTCCTGTGTGGAACAGCCAAATGCAGTTTGGCAAGAAGTTTAGGAGCCCGAAGAATAATTTCATTATCCAGTTTGCAAAAATGCCACAGTTGACTGGTCTCTAACAAGAGTGCAGGAGTAAATGGCCTGTTCAAAAGTCCTCACCATGCTGGTCGCCCATGGACACTTCACTGATTACAGACCTAATTGGACTGACTGACTGGTCCAGTCACACGAGAGGCCTCACTAGTGGTAGGTCTGCATTAGGGCTGCAACTAATGATTACCTTCATCACCGATTAATTGTTTAGTTCATTTGTTAAATCAACTGTCTCTGAATATCCATGCAAGGCCTGATTAAAGATTACAATAATATCAGAAAAGTCCCCACATTAGAAACACATTTACAAAGTTTTTGTAGTATTTTATAATGTTGTGTGTTCTTCATTGTGTTATTTACGACCACATTCAACGAATGAAATTCAGAGGAATAGAATTAAAATTACACTAGTTCTGAAACAACATGTATCACCGGGGGTGTAGGGATTATATAACGAGCTTTGAACATGAAGGATTGATGGCCAACATGTGCTGCTTTTCATCTACTCCCATCAGATGTGCCAATCCATCGTTATTAATGAATCATTTAGGCTTAAATTGTCAAACAAATGTGTGAACCCAAAGTGATGCCTTCAAGTTGCTTCTTTTGTCTGGCCAACAATCCAAAACCAAAACACTTTTTTATTTATTGTCACAGATGTAATAAAAAAGCAGCCAATCCTCCCATTTAAGAAGCTGGAACAAGCAAACGCTTGACAGTTTTGCCTAAAAAAATATCTTCAACAATTAATCAGCCATGAAAACAGCGGGTAAGTAATTTTTATTTCCATCGGCTATACATTACTCGCAGCCCAGTCTGTTGTTCTGTCTGTACCGTTCTCGTTGGTCTTTTAGCAGAGGAGAGCCTTATATTTGAGAAAATAGGCGAACAATTTTCAATACTCTGAAAGCATGTGATATCAAACAGCTATTGCTAAATCCAGAAGTAGGATTTGAAGGTGCCAGATTATTGTGTCATTATTAGTTCCCTTTGCAATTAACACTGTTTTAATTGTGTGTATCTTATTGATCACATTTTCTTGTATTTATCATATTTCAGTCAAATGTTTCACATTTTTTATTTGAAAGACGACTCAAGAGAACAATCAACTATCAAAATAGTTGGGATTTAATTTTCTTTGTTGGCTGCCAAGTTGGGGACCGCAGTTTGAGTCCACGTTTCGGAATTTGAAAAGGTGACAAGACTGTATATTTTTAATGAGACCTTGGAGAACTTTCAACTATTTTTGTGGCTTAGATTTTTGACGGCAAGTCAGGCCATCTCCAGCTTTATGTTCATGGCAACAAAACAGTAATTTTATGCAAAACCATGATGTCTTCCTATAACTAACCAAGTGGAATCTGTGCCTAAACTTAATCAGAGCATCAGCACAGTATCATGGCAAGACAGAAATAGAAAATTCAACCTAAAAAAAAGTTCCAACATAAAGAAACATGAAGAGTTAACTAATCTGTGGTCCACCAATATTTATTCTGGCCACTGGACTGAGTAACAGTCTGATCACTGCAGCTCTCGTCTGCATGTGAGAGCAGGAACCTGAAACCCCACTTGAAGCCTTGAGCGCCCATCTCCGCTGTCTTTTTTTGTTTGGTTCTTTTTTTTTTTTTTTTTCAGGCAAGCGTGTCCTTAAGTGACTGGAATTGTTACTGCTGTTAGTCTATCATCAATCCCCTCTCTGCTCCTAACAAGCTATTTATAGGTTTCGCTCACTTTGTATGAATGTTTAATTGGACAGAGTTTTCGGGGAGGGAAGCACAGACACAGCTGAAGAACGGCAAAACAGCTGTAGATGATCTGTATGCCATAAAAATCTGATAGATGGCTGCTTTGTGACGGGCTGATAGGTGTGGTATAATACAATAACATCCTCTGGCTTCCAAAATGGACTCGTGAGTGATATACTGAGTAGGATTTATGATTCACGGCGGGCAAAGACTGCACTCAGGCATATATTTCCGTGGACTCACATCCCCTCTCCCTGTTACACACTATTTAGACTGCTGGTTTGCATCCTCACACACAGCAGCCAGCAGGACTTTCCGCTCTGCTTCACACCAACACACTCGCCTCACGGGCCGCCTCCATATATCCCTCCGCTAACGACACATGTACGTGCACACATTTGGTAGAAGCTGGTATGCCCCCGGAGTGATGCATGTCTTCAGGTATTTTGAAGGGGAATAGGTGGCGTGTGTTCCATTTTCGCAGGTTCTCTCAAGTGTGCAGATGAATTAAGGATCTATCCAAGTGATTCCCTCAGAGGGCTGTAGCTGGAGCATGGCACTGGAGCATGGCACTATAGGACTGCCAATGGGGTGTTAACACTAGAGTTTCCCACTGGGTTAACCATACTAAAAATAAACTGAAAAAAAAAAAGCACCCGTGATAGAGAGAGAGAGACACAGAAACGATGAAGGGGAGCAGATGGGGGAAATAACGAAAGGATGAGCTTGATTCTGTGTGTGTGTGTGTGTGTGTGTGTGTGTGTGTGTGTGTGTGTTCGTAGCTTGCACCTCTCAGGTCTGAGAATGGACTCCTGCTAAATCATGCACGGCATCCCCTCAGTCACTGCACAGTCATGAATAAAACCTAAAAACCCGAGTGTCCAGAGGGGCGGTTAATTGAGTCAGAGGACTAAGTGAGTCAAAGCAGAAGCCGATTTAAATTGACAGCGCAGATCCACGGGGAATATCACTTAGCACACTACATTAAACATATCTTTCTTTTCCCGACAACAACTTTGTAGATGACATTTTGCTTTTATTCTAACTGGTGCAGAGGTTTTATCACAAATCACACCTAGATAAGGCGATTGTTTACTTTACACCCGAGCGCTCCTTTGACTGTAGCGGCTCGAATTGTGCATATTTTATGTTTACCAGGATTGCGCCCTAATGAGTGAGACACCAGCCGCTGCTTGTGTCCCGGGTGTCTGATTTCTCTCAGGGCCTGTGAGTCTTATTTCCTCAGACATAGGCGGTCTGATTGGTGGACGGCCTTTGATGATGACGATGATGTTTTTGGCGGGGGGACGAGTAGCAGGGCTGCATCACCGAAAGGCAGCCTGTGTCAGCTTAATGTTGAACTTGTTCGAAGAAATTCTCTGGCCCCTTGTTCGTGAAGTAGTCACCACTAATTCATCAGCGCTTTAATGCCCTTGCCGAGAGGTTATTCTTGCTTATTTATGATAACATGCTGAGTAAATCAAAAGTAATCTCATTTTGGATATGCACTTGTAGCATTAAGCCCCACTGACATTCAGCCGGATTCAAGCGTAGCCAGCCCTCCTACACAGGTTTTTTTAATGAATTCGTCTCTTTCCTTCAAAGGTGTATAAATATAGCTGGGTGAATCAAAGCATAGTGGATCACGTTTCCTGTGTGAGGGGTGAGAGTGATGTGATACAGACGGTGGGCTTGATAGAAGAACATAAGCCTTCGAGAGTCACACTTGTACACAGCCATGCAAGTTTGCCAGATTGAAAATCAGCTGGCAGCCTTTTTGTTTTGTCTTTTAGTTTGTTCATCTCCTGTACTTCCATCTTCATTATGTACCCACTCTTTCTCTGTCATAACTTCTTTTTTTATTTCCGACATTCACAACTGTTCAACAGGAATGAAGCAATCTGCCATAAATATGCCCACCTTGTACACAGAGTCTATTTTAATACATATGTGGGTTTATATCCCGGGAGGGGCGGGCGTGAGGCAGATTCTGTCTAATATATATTTGATATGCTGCAGCCTGGTGTGTGCTGGGTGATTCTGATGACAAATATCTTGTTTCACTCATGCATGGCATGCAAGAGGTCTCTGCTGTATCGTTTTGATTTATGATCCATCCGCCAAAAAACAGCTGTGTGTGACAGACAAAGAGAGAGAAGGGAGCTCACGGGGTGGTCGCCGAGCTCTCAGAAGTCACTTTAAAGCAAGAACAAGTTAATTTGAAGCAACGTTTGACTTGACAGTTGACAGTTCTGTGAGAGCGTTCGGTACGATCAGATAATTACGGAGCCGGTGGTGTCAGGGAACTCAAAGGCCCCAAGTCAGCGGTCCCAGTTGGCCTGCAACCAATCAGCATTCAGGTTAAGCTCTATCCAACTCACACTCGTTGTTAATAATAGCTCCCAAAGATGTCAGTGGGCATGACTATTATGGTATCCAGGAGTGAGAATGTCTTTGTTGTACGCTAAAAACAACAAATCACGTCGAGTGCTTTGGGTTTGGGTGTGATGAGCATCAGGCCTGGCCAAGTCGGTTAATTAAACAGCGAGAGGTAATGGCTCATCCAGTGTTTTAACAGTGGATGCCAACAAAACAAAAGACAATCATCTGGCCACTTCACAGCAATCCTCTCAGCTGCGTTTTAGCACTTACCTCATCCTCTTGACAATTAAACGGGGAAAGAGGGTTCAGCCAAAGAGAGCTGTGAGGCTGCAGCGTGCCCCGTCCAGCCGGTGCACACGATAACACTGAGTCGCATGATGTCAGTGAGGAATCAAACCTCTGCACAATGACAAATGCGTACAGCGAGAACTGTGAGCATCACAAATACAATCTGACAGATTTGCCCACTGAGCTGACTCGAGGATGAGGAACAAATGCTTTTATTTTTATCTCAGCGGGCTTGAGAGAGCGCCCGTGCCGTATGAGTAACTTGGATATCAACTGTCTCTGAATACCTGTGGAAAAATGTGATCAGAAAAAGTCCCCAAGTTGGGAACAAATTTACATAGTTTTGCAACGTTTTATAGCATTGCATGTTCTCGGTTATTGTCTTTTTATTACCACATCCAGTGATTCAAGTTCAGAGGAATACATTAAGATTCGACCGGTTGCTAAATAACACAGTGCAATCGCGTTATCCCCGAGGTGCGGGGATTATAACGAGCTTTGAACGCAGAGGATTGATGGCCAACATGTGTTTTAAATCCACTCCCATCACATCTGCCAATCAGTGCTGTTGTTTCAGCTGTTGACTGAGGGAGCGAGAACTTCAGAAGGTGGTTTATGTTATATCAACCCTGGAATCACCCCAACGTTTGACACAAAGGGTTGTGAAAATGAGGAACATTATATATAATCCTTCACAGATTATTTACAGAAAACACAAGTGTTTATATTCAAACCAGTGATGTAATGTCTGGCTAAATGTTGGTCATGACAAGTAGTATGTGGTGACTCTTTTGGACTGGTTCGGTTTTGCTGCGTCGTTTTTTTCTTTCTTGATAATGAGTTTTCCTCTTAAAGCTGGCAAAACTGTCTTCAATGACAGCAACCACTGGGTTTTATATGGGCAAAATCTCCACTTGTCTTCTACAAAGTGTAGCTCACACATACAATAAACCCTTCATTGCACAACATCTACTCAAAACTTATGGGAAGCAAATGCTTCTTTTGCGAAACACCGCCTCACTTGCATGGTGACTCCACTCTATGTTCTTGTTATCGCTCTTCTTATCTAACACAACATTAACATTTGATTTATTGCTTTATTCTCCCCCACCCAGAACAGCTGCACTGTAACAATATCAGACGTCATCTTCTATGATTCATGTCTTCTGAGGAGATCCAGTGTCACACCACCATCAGCTCAGACCTCAGGAGGACAGGAACTTGTTTGAGTGTAATCTGACGTTAAAATCGCCCATATCCTGGTTTTTATGCACTTAAACTAAGTGTTTGACTGTCTGTTCCTGGAGGCAAAGAAGCTTTAAAACAAAAACAGACAGACTGATTTGAGCCTTTTGTGGGATGTACTTGCCAAATAAAACAATGCAATAAACAAAGAGTCTGCAGCTAGCAGCTCTGCGAGGCAACAGTCGTGCTGTGATTCATTGCAAGTGGGGAGTTCTGAGTACTCTGGTACTCCTGAGGTAGTCGGCACAAATTAAATGAATGAACATGGCAACTACAAACTTAAGGGATGAAAAGGTTATCACTGTGTGCTGCTCCATTCTGCTCAGACATCAGGTGTGTTTATGTCGGCAAACTCAGGCTGGATCTTGTCCAAGATCTCAACTTGAAATTCCAACTTGAATGACTGTTTCGTTGCACTCTTCCGTATCGGATGTAGTTTTTCTGTTCCGAGTACAATGGATTGCAGCGAAGAGTGCTGCAGGGATGATGTTTTTTGTAGGCTAACTCAGAAGTTAGCATCACCCTGGATCCCTCAACAAAAAGCCTTTGGAAAGTTCTCTTTCTCTCTGGCTTTTTCAATGTTTGCAAAACTTAAACTATGTGGCTTTGTGGTTTTGTTCAGCAAGATAATCTTCACTGATGAACACCACTTTTGTGATTTTTGAAAGGTAAATGCAATCGTCCGATGTAAAAAGCTAACGCTAGGCTGCTACAAACTATATTGCAGTGACATCAACTATAATCGTGTAAGTTGATCAATCTACAAGTTGTAAAGTTAGAGTTACAATTATTTGCAACTAAAGTCCGCCTGTAAAGATGGACTAGTGAGTAGATACATTTCTGTGTTCTGAGTGATGACATTTAATGTCCCCAAGAATTCTCTTTCATTCAAATGTGGGGTAACTACTGACGTGTTTTCTCGTAGAACAAAACATGAAACTATCTTAAGCTTGTGTTAACCATAGACTTTATTTCAGGCATCAAACCAAAAAACTATTCATAAATCCAAGACGAGGGAACCAGAAGTCGAAAAATGCTAACCCATTTCCGGGTTTTAGGGCGGTGGAACTTTTCACTAAATGCTAACATCAGTATGCTAACATGCTCACAATGACAATACTAAAATGTTACATGTTGAGGTTTGATACTTACCATGCTCACCATTTTAGTATATATCATGTGAGCATGCTAACTTTGCTCATTAGCACTTAGCACATTCTATAGAAGAGGCTGATGGGAAGATTAGTATAGTTTTACCACATATGAGCTGTGACCGATAAGCTACAAGAAGATGAGTTAAACGACAACTCTTTCAGTGATTATGCAGAAAGTTTGAAGTTATTTATTTTTGTGTCCACAGTGGCGATGGCTTCCATCCAGGAATGCATATTTGAACTTGTCTCCTGCCATATTCACCTGGTTTGGCACTCAGACTATTAGCTCTTCCTCAAGATGAAGAAGGAGCACAGCGGTCGCCCTTTTGACAGTGATGATGACGTTAATTCTGCTGTCAACTCATAAACCTCATTATAGGTTAAATTATATTTTTGAGCTGGTAATGGTGATAAAATGAAATGTCAAAGGTAAATGAATTACTATAATTAATCATCTGGGTACCATGGACATCTGTACCAAATCTTTATCCATCCAATCGTTGAGATATTTCCATCAGAACCCAGTTGTGATCTGGCATACCATGTGTCACAGACCTACACCACAAGCATGGCTAGAATGTTATTAGTTCTAAAGTGAGAAAAAAAAGTATTTCCAACAGGGAGGGCTGTATCAAAAAGCATGTGCCCGGAACCACATTAGTGCAGTGGAGAGTGGGCTACATGGAAAAAAAGCCTCATCAAATTGAGCCACAGAGGGCACAAAGAAGCTGCTCTTTTATGAAGTCGTACCTCCAGTGACCCAGTTTATTTTAAGGAATTTAACCTGAGGGAGCGAGTGAAGAAGGAGTGCTGTATTCTTTAATTATACACCAGTTTGGGTCATGTTTTGTCTGTCATCTAAACCTCCCATGTGTCCCCAGGGAACATCTTCGTGGTGAGCTTGTCTGTGGCAGATCTGGTGGTGGCATTGTACCCGTACCCGCTGGTCCTGATGGCCATCTTCCACAATGACTGGACTATGGGGGACCTGCACTGCCAGGCCAGCGGCTTCATCATGGGCCTCAGTGTCATCGGCTCCATTTTCAACATCACGGCAATCGCCATCAACCGCTACTGCTACATCTGCCACAGCCTCCACTACGACCGCCTGTACAGCCTGAGGAACACCTGCTGCTACCTGGGGCTCACCTGGCTGCTCACCGCCATCGCCACAGTGCCCAACTTCTTTGTGGGCTCACTGCAGTACGATCCCCGCATCTATTCCTGCACCTTTGCCCAGACGGTCAGCTCTTACTACACCATCTCAGTGGTGGTTATTCACTTTCTGATCCCGCTGCTGGTGGTGTCCTACTGCTACATGAGGATATGGGTGCTGGTGATTCAAGTGAAACATCGGGTTAAACCAGAGCAAGGGACAAAGCTGAAACCGAGTGACGTGAGGAACTTCCTGACTATGTTCATGGTGTTTGTGTTGTTTGCAGTGTGCTGGGCTCCGCTGAACCTCATAGGCCTGGCTGTAGCTATAAATCCTGTGAAAGTTGCACCCAACATACCTGAGTGGCTGTTTGTCACAAGCTACTTCATGGCGTACTTCAACAGCTGCCTCAACGCCATCATATACGGACTACTAAACCAAAACTTCCGTAAAGAATACAAGACGATCCTTCTTGCTCTTTGCATTCCGCGTTTGCTCCTCATGGAGACATCTAGGTGCGCCACCGAGGGCCTGAAGAGTAAGCCATCACCGGCTGTGACGAACAACAATGTAGCAGAGATTCATGTATGAGCCAATGTTTTCTCTGGGGAAACTTAAGATGATGTTTCTCTGGAGACTCATTGTGGGTGTGTGACTTAATTTACCCTGTGCCTTTTCACAAGACGCGTATCATCAACGTGTAATCACGTTTGGAAAGGATTCACAGTCCTTTCAGCCATGTCAGACACTGAAAATGATCAATTGTATCGCAGGTACATTGCGTTCGTTTTGTGTTGACCTCGAGGAACACTCTATTTATGACTGGTTAACAAGGTCACCAAAAAGCATTGTGATCATGAATCATAGACGGCATTGAGAATTAGCTTCCTAAATTCTTTAATACAGTGAGTCAGTACATACCGTTTAGCCTATTGTCTGGATGGGAGACTTCACTTTTTTTCAAGCCACATCTCAGCATGTGTTCGTGTGCACGAGAATGACTCACTGCCTATTAGCACGGATCTATTAGGAGTATGTCAGCAACATAGTGGAAGCTAAATAAATGTATTTTCTACTCCTGCTGTGTCTCTTGGCTCTTGAATGCAGCATAAGAAGACATATTATGCTCATTTTCAGGTTCATAATTATATTATGGGTTACTACAAGAATAGTTTACATGATTTAATGCTCAAAAAACACATCAGTTGTCTCCTACTGTCCAGTGTGTTGTGGAATTTCAGCTCGCTTGGCCATTCAGGAGAGATGAAGAAGACTCAGAGACACCGATGACTAGGAGGACAAGGAAGAAGAACATAATGACACAACTGTGTGCACAGTGTAATGCCAAGTCATTCCTCCAGAACCTTCTCTAGTTTCAGGTTGTATGTACAGCTCAGAAAGCATCCCTCCCATACATGGCAATCTGTTTAACAACGAGGAAGGGAGAAGTTACTGCAGAGCGTCTCACCTCTGGCCAAGTGACGAATAGAAAGAAAATGGGTGGCAGACAATAAGTCTCCTACCATAGATGGATCGATGGCCATCCTACAAGTTCACACAAACAATTAGCTTTGGTTTGTTTTGGTCTGTCGGGCATCTGTTCTGTAGACATATCTACAGTAGATACAAATCAATAAGTTGTAAAGACCATGAGATATAAACTCATAGAGCAGACGTCATTATGCCCTTATCCAGACCTTAACATTTATACCTGGTACGTATGACATTGATACCCTATCTTGTGAAGACAGAATGTCCTGGGAGAGTCATATTTTTCTCCCACACAGTGTTGCAGGACTGTATTCCCCCTCTGTCTGAATCATTCCATTTTAGCTCCTGTCTCTTTAAGGCCCCCCCCTCCCAAGTATCCAGTCTTCTCTGATTGGTCAGCTCACACACGCCTGAGCCAGCCCCCCCTCACTGTGTATCCGTCTGCCTCTTTTCAGCTTCCAGTTAGCCTCACTTCTACTGTAAATATAAGCACAGAATATGGAAATGTGTGACATAGTGACGAGGCATTTCAAGCACTTTTGAACAGTGTGATCAGTGGGAGAGAGGACAACAAGAATATATATATCACACTGAGGGAAAGGAACAAAAGGAAAAAGCATGATACGCCTCCTTTAACGATGAAAAACTCTCACGGTCTGTTTGTTTTGCCTTCAATACAATCATCCAGAACCTTTTTTTGAATGTTTGGTTTAATTATGAGGATTTAACGGATTTAACACATTTCAGCTTCTGTTGAAGCTATTCAGAAGTTTGCATGCCATATTTCATCCACAGTATGTAAGAATATGTCGGTCTCCTCCTCACTGGGAATGTAAGCTGTATTAATTCACCATGACGCTGTTTTACCCTCAGGCTTGTCTTCTGAGCAATGATGCCCTCATAAAATACACTAGGGAGATTTGGGAGGCTTTCACTCCGGTTTAAATTCAAGATAGAAGCAACAAATACCAGGAAAGTACACTGATGTGTGTCGATGGGAAAAAAATGAGTGTTTTGTTTGTAAAACGGTCTTTTAAGTGTGTCAACAATCGTTTGTGTCAGACTAAAAGGTTCAAATGCCTTTTCAGATCATGATGATTTTGAAATTGCAAAAATCCCAAAAAGGGGGGGACAACAGACGACAAACAAAGCAAGTTCTTGTTCATTAAATGCCTGAGGGACATGATACGCATCAGGAGCCAGAGATGTAATTTTGTGATAGTGCAAGTGTGCCTGAGCACATGTCACCCTAGCCGAGATGAGCTCTGACAGGCTTCCAGCATAACTTTCACCCGGCAAACAAACTGTGAGCGGTTCACCTCACAGGGAGGCGCTGAGATGTCACTGTGACACATTCTTGATACGATGAACTGTTACTGGTATATTAAAGGAATTGCACATTCCTGGTGTCTGATTCAAAGAATTTATACATATTGTCAGAATATTTCAAGTTTTTGCTTTCAGATCCATTTTTTTGGATTCTGTTGCACCTCGCTGCAGCTGAGCTTAGAAAAAGGCTGCAGAAGAAATGAAACCCTCAGTGGAGGATAAAAGATGCAGGGACAGAAATCTGAATCCACCATGGATCTTGGATCAGTACCAAAAACTCAAGCTGCTTCATAGAGCCAAGCGCCATCAGGTTGCAGAGCAGCAAAACGGCAAAAAAAACCTTGTTCAATTCTCCTTGCAATCGTACGAGGCAGTGTCTCTGATGTGGAAGAAAGAAGCAGCCCACATGCCAGTGCAAGGTCAGCTATAGATGAGTGGCTAAAGGGGCTCGAGGGAGGATGACAGTGTTGACTCTACCACACAGAAGAGTCACAGAGTAATGGTCGTTTATCTCTTTATTTTCTCTTTCCCCTGCTCTTTTTACCTTTATTGATCGATCCCACTCTCTCCTGAACAGTGTTGGGTAACGTTGCTATGCAAAGTAACTCATTACGTTTCTGCATTATCTATCTATGGGAGAAGTAATGCGTGAGACTACTTTAGAGTTACCAAGAATTACAGTAAAACCCCTTTCCAACTCGTACATGTCGGTGTTATTGTCCAGACGGCGTGCAGCCAACTGTACATGTACCTTTGAATGTATTGACTCTGCCATCATTTTGTAGCCTTCTTTACAGCCCACGATCAATAACTCTGCAGCCTAATAATAGCAATCACAGACACAATATAACATTTACAGCTCTTTATTCTCCTAACAATCTGACAGCAAACTGGGCAGAGGCATACAGCACGGCTGGTCCAATGAAAACAATACAACACAGGCTTTTATAGAGCTCTCTGACAGGCACTCATCCTCCAGGCACATCTTGCATTTCACCATGTTTCCTTTTTGTCGCCTAAGAATTCAAAACTAATGGGAATATTTCCACCGAGTTAATGCTGTCCTCTCTGCCATCTCGCTACATTGAATTAGCTAGCTACGTATACGTATGTAGGTTTACCTCCCGCTGGTACGCAGCTACCTGCTGAGCAGCCGGAGAAAAAACAGAAACAGTGCAATTGAAAATCAAATTTAATTGAATTTTTGTGGCGACACACGGAAAGGAAAAGCAGTAAACAGTGACGGATTACTTTTAGGAAAAAGTAACTAAATAACGGATTACTTGAATTGCAGAACTAACGTGTTACGTTTCTTGTTACAACAACAAAAAACTAATCTGAGTACTCTAACAGATTACTTTCTTGTGAGTTACCCCCAACTCTGCTCTTTAAGTATCGAATAGTGTCACATATTTGAAAATATTTTTTTGCTTTCCTGCTGCGAGTATTATATAAAGATCAGTACCACATATAACAGTGCATGAAGTATGACGCTCCAGCCAAAAGATGATTAACTGAGTGTGGGACATCTTAGTTTAGCATACATGACAGTGGGTGGGCTACTTCTGCCACTGACTTGAATTGGATTAAAATGATTTAACTGTGCGTTTCTTCTAGACTTTCCAAATGTTACTTGGTCAACTGGATCCAATTCTGGTTGTGAAACAAGTCATTATGGGGGGTTGTGATGCTCAAAAACATCTGCCCATCGTTCAACAGCAGCTTAAAGGTGTTATTGATTAACACTGAGCCACTACATGTGGCATTCCATCTCCGTCTTCTATTGCATTCACGTCACAACACACAGCCGTTGTTCGAATCATCTGCCACCTCAAGTGGTTGATCACAAAGCTTGCTAGAAGCTGGAACCAACTCTTACAGAGATAAACAAAACAACACTTTTGGATCCAACCCTTATGGGGGAAAGTCTTTTTGGGCCAGTGTGCGTTGTAAACACGTGGTTTGGCCAGTATGTCAACTTGACTTTAAAACCCCACGAATGAGCTCATTACATTTTATTCCTTTCATCAGTACAAAAGCCAAGTTGTGGTAGCCGACAGTAAAACCAAGAGAAAGATAATGCAAACCCCTCAAAAAACCATCACATTATTATTACGGTGTTGTTTTTTATGTCCAGTGTTCATTAGTGAGACTTAAGTGGAATGAGCTAGCTGTTTCCCAGTGCTTCCAGTCCTTGAGCTAACTTAAGCTATGCTCAGCGGCGTATTGTTTTGATCTTATCCAAGCAAATGTCAGACTTTTCCTTTAAAGATCAATCCGTACATTTTCAAGCGGCTGAAAGCATCCACTCTAAGAGTAAAAAATGTAATGTCTGATCCACAGTAGAACCCAGACATGGTTTTAGCATTAAATTGTTGGATAACTCGTGACGCCAGGTTAAGATGTGTCGTGTCTTTGTAAAATAATAGCTGTCATTTGCAAACAAACAAAAAAAAAAAATAGAAAAGATTGTTGCACAACTCATGTTGCTCAGCAGATAAATCATAGAAACGACAGAGAGTCCAGGATGGATAGTTGAAATGACTGGTCTATCCACCCACCACACTGTCTGTCATTCTGCCCGTGATTTAATATGAAGGGCTGTAGCTTGTGGAGACATTTTTCTCTCAGTATGTTTCAAGGACAGCGTGATCCATCCATGTGGTAATATCCATCATAAATCTTGATTTTATTTTGCAAATTTCAGCTACGCATGTGGCTCTGTTTCCTGTATATGAAAAATGTTTACAGTCCTCGCTCTGGCTTCTCTGTAACATTCGCTCAATCTTCTTTTTTCTTGTACTTTGTGCCTCAAGTAAGCTTCAGCCAAGACACACCATAAATTCATATGTGCTGCCATGTAGGGATAAATCAGAATTGAGTATCATAAGTTACATCATATCTGTCGTCATATATCAGATACGTGGCAGGTATCCTTTTTTTTTGTTGTAAATATGTCTCAGAGATCTGTAGTTTCTGTTTCTGTTTCTGTAGATTCTGCAGCTTCTTCAGAATTTATTTCCCGGACTGGATCGAGCACAAAGGGAGCAAGGCATTGACTTTAAATCGTTTCAGGACATGATACTCTACTACTCCCACAAGAGCCATGTTTTTACTTTCTTATTTCCCCCTCCTCCCCCTCAGTGGTATGTGAGTAGGAGAAGCCTCTAAGAAACAAATTCTCATTTGTGGGAGATAAAGATTATTTCCACAACAGTAGCCCACTGCTACTAATGTGGTTCCACAAAATGGATGAGGAATGAGGCATTATATAGCGCTGGCATGACATAATGGTTTATCGCCCGCTGGATGAAGCCAGACGTAATTCCCCTCTGCACAGAGGAATTTCTACAGCTTTTGCACATCACTGCATTTTACAGCGGTGGGGTCTCACAGTGGGTCTGCTGCCCCAATAGCAAGACTTCTAATGGATTTGTGCATTGGATTCAGCACTGCCTGTGTTCTCATGCATATGATGTGTTCCTACATGTCCCAATGGGCTGTGGGTCACAATACTACCAGGAGGTTTGAGGTGTTGTGGGGCCAAGGAGGCCGATGAGAGCAAGGAATGTGGATGATTGAGATTATCTGCGTGACACACAGAAGAGGGATTATAGATTGATTTAGCAGTGCTGAATTATTTCCCTTTTACTTCAGTATCATCCCATGCTCCTTGTATGATGACAGTGACTGAATTTAAAAAGTGTATAGGGAGGCTATTGTCAGCTGTATAGCAGTACTTAAAGTACAGTTGTGACACAGGACGGTGCACTCTCTGCACATGCTCAGTCAGATTGTCTTCTTGTTGACAAAGAAGGAGCCACATTTGAAACTTCCAGAGAAACTTACCAGCAGAGTGTGTTTCTGACTTTTCTTTCAAATGTACTGTTTTGGATGCTGTCCTGAGATCAGATGTCTAGGAATCCAAACAGGTATTATGAGACTCTAACTAACAAGTTTTGTTAGAAAAGGGTAACGTATGTCAAACTAGCAGTTAAGCTAGTTCATATGAGGTGAAAACATGGCCTTCCTATGACAGCTGCTCAGTGGCGCATGAAGCCAAAATGGTTTGACTTCCCGGCTATAAAATGACCTTTGGTGTTGTGCGGCCCATAGAGGGCGTACACTAGAGACCTCCGCCGACAGAGCAAGCTAACTTCTAGTTTAGCGTCTGGATAACTTGAATGGGGATAAAAGAAAATGCAAACTTGTGGCGCTTCTAGACTTTTCCAGCTTTTGTTGGACCAAATGGAAAACGTATGATAGTCAACAGTAATTTGTGGCTCAGGGGTAGAGCCAGTGTCTTGTTATCGTAAGGTTGCGTGTTCAGTTCCCTTGGTTTGCATGTCAAAGTGTCCTTGGGCAAGATACTGAACCCCAAA
>OMLP01017590.1:0-15349 GCA_900302685.1 Spondyliosoma cantharus | reverse complement strand
GGGAGTGAGTAAGCAGCAGCAACACTTTCTGGTCAGTGTGAATACTTGCAGTGACTGTGGGTCACAGGATCTAAAATCCATTATGTGATGGCCTGTTCAAGACAAACTTCTCCATTTTCATTGGAGCCTGTGTCTATGACTGTCAGATAAGCATGGTGACCCATTTGCTGTAATCAAACACAGACACTGACCACAAGAGATTTGTATGTTTTCATTTAACTGTAATCCATGGCACATGGTTTTATAGTCCTGGATCTAAATTGTGTTACCTCGTCCAAAAGACTAATATGACCTTTACATCAACATGGTATTTATTTGAATCTGAGAAACACTGTTTCTTGAAACAGCATGAAAATAATGCTACTAAAGGACATGGTACATGTAACCTACAGGCACCCTATTCTCTTCCTATAAGCTCATAGACCTGGGCTCTCCAGACTTTTGTAATATGTACAATTAGCTCATTGTAGCCCCCATAAGCTAAAACTGAGCTGTGTTTTGAATTGAGGAAAGCTTAAACTATTCACTTGTAAGAGTAACGTTATGTTACCCTTCTTCCAAAAAATGTATATAATAAATTAATGCAGATTACGAAGAAGACTGCCCTTTAGTAAATAAAAACATGTTTTTCTAACTTTAAAGATAATGAAAGGGTGATCTGGAAAGGATTGGTTTCTAGAAGTTGCAGGATATGTAAGATGTGAAGGAAAATATCTAACAGGGTAAAATAAATTCTTTCTTTCATTGTGACTTTAATAAATTGATATTCGGCACAGTGTGACCAGTGCAGGTCATGCAAAAGCAGCTGAATAGCCCTATTGAACAGGCAAACTGAGTGCTTGGCATCATAGTGAAGAATCAGGCATTAAGGAGCTCCATTCTCTTCTCGCCCATGACATTTTTCATAGTCCACAAATCATCAGAAATCTTTGATATTATCTCTGCTATTGTCTTCCATCGTACACACACACACTCTGTATGTGATTCGGCTGAGTTGAAAGCAGACATTTGCTCGGTGTGAGAGCCATCACTGTCGTATTCCTTTGTTTGCTGCACATGACACACTCCCTCTCCCACTGTGTGGTAATATGGCTATTTTCTCAGTCAATTTGCCACTCTCAGCATCCAAGCACATGCAAATATGGAAGATGATACCGATTGGGGAATAGTGCTCGGCTGTAAAATGTGTACCAACTGTTTAAGTCTAGGTTATTGTTGGGCAGGGATGCTGGTAGTGCTTTGAATGTATGCCCTGCTTTGAGAAAAAAAAAAAAAAAAAAAAGATTTATCTGAAACAAAGAACAAAGGATCAAGATGATGGTGTGAATTTTAACCCTGGGCTTTCATTTTTTCTCTTCATCATTTGCAAGTAACAGCTAATAAATAGCTATACATTAAAGAGCCGCTTTATATTATAAGTTCACAGAGTAGAGGGTGAAAGGATGAGAGTGAACCAGGTGATTACTGAGTTCATTTAAAGGCTCATCTGAATTTAAACACACAGATACACACACCCTCAATGCCTGCCGATGCTTGCCTTCACTTGCATAAGTACCGTGATATAAAAACAAATGATCCCACACTCAAACTCATGTGAGTAATGCAAAGTGAAAATTTGGTTTGCATTTAGTTTGAACACACCATAACGTATATCTGCTGAGCCTGATCCCTATTTACTGAAATGTTCACATACTGTATATCTGAGATATTGAAATTAGCTGTGGGCTGCTATATTTGACACACCTTATTTTCAAGAGCTACTTGATTCAAATACTGATTAACATTTTTTATACATGTTGCATTGAAAAGATGCATGTCTCACTCTGTTGAAGTTTTTCAGAACAACTCAGTCAACTCACAATTGTACAGTAGCGTTACAGAGGGGAGCTTCTTCCCTCACAATCAATCTTTGGTTGATGACAGACGGTGGCTGCAGAAAGCACTTGCAACCTGCAAACAGACAAGTTTCATTTTGGCCTGCCAACAAGTAAATCATTAAATTATAATTAATTAGTGACGGCTGACATGATATGCCACTGGTTTAACTGATTAAGGCGAAATTCAGTGAAACCTGAAAGCAAGAAGCTGCTCCATGAATACGTCGTTTGCCTTTGCCACTGAGTAAGATGAAGTTAGAAACTGATGAAAACCTAATCAATTAGCAACCACTGCATTCCCAGTCCCAGCATAGAGCCAGAAAATCAGTGAACTAAACATTTTTTGTTTTTTGTTAATGTACTTTACATGTTGTACGGAGCGTTGCTTTGTGAAGTGTGAAGTTGCTGCTTTTCCCTGCGACCTCCATGTGATACACCCCTCAATTTTGATTTATTTCCTTTTCTTCTTAATACAACCAGTATACACATACTATATGTTTGGTCACTAAACACGCTTGACTGTCAAAAAGTTAAAAAGTGAAGTTTATTGTCAATCAGACCATGCAATTAGTGCAAGTAATTAGACAGAGGATCAAAATTGCATTTCCCCATACTCCAAATCTACAGAGCATCAGTGAGGTGAGTTGTCTCCACATAGCCCAAAGATACTAAAAGACAACACCCACACCAGCCACAGTCTGTTCGCCCTGCTGCCATCTGGCAAAATATACAGAAGTATCTGCTGCCGTACCACCATACTATGGAGCAGCTTCATTCCTCAGGCTGTGAAACTCTTCAATCCATCATCAACACTCCATTTTCTAAAATAGGTATACCAGGATTCAAAGGATCAGAAATTGTTTAGTTGTTTAGCCCCTGGTGAATTAAGAATATACCTTACAGATAATATGCATTTCAGAAAAGCAAACAAAAAGGAGCCTGATGTTACAAAGTTCATGTGGCATAGTTGCACAGTGGAGTTGCATACTCTTTAGTGGTCCTCATTATTCGAGTAAAAGTATTGGTCTGATGTAATTTTTATTGTTGGGATCGAACCGTCAAGAGTGTAGACCACTTGAGCATGAATGGAGATTTAGTCCCATGAGGATAAAAAAAAAAAATGCTCTGGAGCATTCTGCCCTCTCCCAGGGCTGCTGAAGCACCACTTGGTCCACAAAGGCTGCTCCCTGTACCTAGCACATGGGCATGGTTGCTGAAAGCAGACTGTAGACAAAATGGTAAAAAGCCTCTCAGACATACTGCCCCTTCCTTCACAGACATACCACCACAAATACACATTGCTGAAACAAATTCACAGTTTGCAGATATGCACACTAAAGCATGCACACACACGTATCAGAAGATCTGATAGTGAGCCCTGAATGAGGTTGACTGGAGCAGTAACCTTTTGACCCCTGGATAGTTTATCTGTCTGACCCAGACAGTATAGCAGTGAGGGAGCTTTGACGGGTCCAGTATTGTTGGCTGCTTAAGTCATCTTAAACACCTCCTTTGTGCTGCAGTTCTATAGTTGCAGACACCACTCACTGAAGAAATAGCTTCAACCATCTTGTGTTTGTCTTTATGTGTATGTATGTGGGTAATTACGCGGTTACAGTGTACGTACAAAGTGTGATGATAAGTGCTTGTGTCACTGTCCATGGTGTAAAAAAGACAGCCCACACAAGTACATGAACACAATAGCATGGCCTAGTCCAGCTGGCACAAACATGCCTCCCCACTGAACATACTCAATGTGTACTTTTACACACAGGTGAAACTAACAAACGTCAGTCCTCAAAGGGGTGATACAGAGCTAATCAGAGCATTGACATGACAGCAGTAATAAACTGACATCGCGTCTGTGGGGAAGTGTGTACAGCTGTAACAACTAAGAAGGAAGAGAAAAAGAAAGAATTAGAGGATATAATTATGCTGATGCAAGCAGGCAAGTTCAGCAAGAGCTTCGTCAAACTGGTAAGCAAGAGCTGTTTCGAGCAGAGCCCGAGCAGAAGTGGTTAGCTTTCTCTTGTTGTTTCATGCTATAGCCCCCCGCTGGATGCAATGCTCTTGTGTTTGGTTATGGTTTATGATTTTGAGGTGACATACTCCTGAATGCAAGAATGCAGGAAATCGACCTTGTGTAGCTTGAAGCATCTGCATTGTGTCTGCATTCACATACTTGTCACATACTTGCGCTGACCGTGTTTCTGCAGCCATGTCTAAAGGCCAAATGCAACTTTTATTTGGTCTGAAACCATGTTGCAGACATGAAGGCCTAAACAATGTGATTGCATAACCTTTAAAAGTGTATTCAGATCATTGTGGGCAAAAAAGCAAGTCACAAAAAGAAAAAAAAAAAGTTGACATACTGCCAAGCTGCGTTAAGGAAGAATATTCATGAAAGTGGGATGGACTAGTGACTGATGTCTGATTATTATTGAATATCCAATATCCACAAACACAAACATACGTCCAAACTTGACTCCCACACACACACATAAATACAGACACTCCTTCCCCACACCGCCCCCTACTGCTCAGGTACACCTTCCTGACTCCGTCCCCCCCAGTTGCTAGGCAACATGTTCCTTGTGCGGACACCCACCTGCCTTCAGGCTTCAGCGCTCTAAATTTGGTCTTAATTGCAAATTGAGTGGGAGAACAGGCCGACGCTGGTTGAATGAGAAGCAGGCAGCCGAGGCTCCGGCTGCGGCCACGGAGACAGTGACAGAGACAGTCAGAAGAGAAACAACAGGCTTTAGATATACACAAAGGCACACATGCAAGCTGATGATTTGATGGAAAGAAGAGAAAAATCTTGTCGTACTCTTTGGAGTGTTTTCTATTTTACAAAAGAAACGGTGCTGAAAATGCCAAAATACAGTCAAGTAAGTCCACCAGATAGCTTCCTACCACATCATAGACATTAGTTTGCATTATTTATTACACTGTATGTATGGATATATTCTAGTAGAATGTACATTTCTTGTATTTTTGTTCTGTTTTTGTTGTTCTTGCTTATTTATAGTTTTTATTTTTCTGTATATTTTTGGGACTTTGAATGGGAGCAGCTGTAACGCAAGCAATTTCCCCTCGGGAATCAATAAAGTATTTCTGATTTTGATTCTGATTCTGATGTTTGGTGTTAAGAGATCAGGGATGATATTTTGAGATAGCTCATAATGCATTTTTTTTCATTTCTTCACTGAGTGTGATAGGTTTAAAGGAAATGCATGCGATGAAGTTAGATTAAAGAAGTTTGGACTTGATTTCACCGAATGGAGATCATTTGTGCAATTGAGGAAAAATCAGTTGTGCTGTTAGATTTTTAAAGACAACGTGACAGTAGAGGAACAAGGTCTGTTTAAATTATCTCAGATGAAGTTTCTTTGCCTCTACTTTTCTTCAAAACACATAAAAAAAAAAATGTGATTTTAATATCAAACACTTTCTTAAAGCATTTGTCTAGTTTCTGTGACAGATTGGAAACCAGCACTATGTCACTGGGTTGTGTGGCAACAACCTCTTTTTTGACTCGTTTTCACATTCCTATTATTCAATCAATACATCACACATATTCTTCTAACGTTATCTTAATAGTCAGACATAAAGCTAGACGGGTTCATAATATAATGAGAGCAACACAAGTATCCAACTGATTTACTGCAGCAATTGAGCAATAAAATCAAGATTAATAACTATTTTTTTCTCCATAATGACAGTTATTTGCCTCATCATTAGCTGAACTCCTTTGAAATGTTTCTCTCAAAACTTTCCAGGCTTTTTGAAGTCTTCTCCAACTGAAATATTGCAGAGATACACTGACAGGCCAAAAACCCTTAAGAGAGCACATATCGGAGAAGGGCCCTGTTCCCTCAATTCAATTACCACAGCCCTATACACAATCAACAAGAGACAACGGTGCACCGGATGCTCATTTCAACTCCTCTTTCCCCAAATCCCCATAGAAATCTCCTTCGGTTGGACAATGCACTTTTTCCCATTTGAAAAAAAAGAAAGAAAATCAATATCTGGTTTCAATACATGTGGAAGCCGATCAATACCAGCCCCAGCTCTCTTTTTCTCTGCCACACTCTTCCTCCAGTTTTCCCTCCATCTCTGGCAAATGGTAAATAGAAACAATGGTGTATGGTTATTGGGAGGTCAGGGTGCAGCCGGAGGAGAGAATAAGGCTGCTGATGAGAGTGCTTGAGCTGGAATCACACAGGCATCAATGCCGTTAACCTCTCTGTGGAGCAGCATGGACAAAAGAGCTGGAAAGAGGCGCGTACACACAAACACACACTCACACACACACACACACACACACACACACACACAAGAAAACACATATACATTTAGCTTGCACAGGGGTAAAGATCGCTAGTTTAGGCCATAATTTGGGTGTTTTGAGATTGATGTAGACTTCATTAGGACTAAAGCGCCACTGCCTGAGAAAGTTCCAGAATCAGTCTGAACATGGGAGAAAATACAAAGTCATTGAGCTATATTTGAAACAAGAAATAATGAAGTAATGCAGAAAATAATGCAGAAGTTGAATTAAACTCACTCATGCCTGCATTTTTATATAAACCATGTTTTAAAGGGGTTCTTGGTGAAAAAGAAAGGCTTTAAAATGAAAACTAATACTGTCATGTTACTGTCCTCACAAAAACAGTATCACATCTTTTCTCCATGTCATTGACAAGTATAATACCTTATCCTATATTATTTAATGTTAAGGTTCAGTCATACAGTAAGCAAAGCTTTAAAAATTATGGCAGAATTACATCCAAAAGCACAAAATATCCGATCACGTCATTCACAACGAATGTCTGATTTCACCTGCTCAGTCTATTTCTAACAAATCCAAAATAATCGCCTGTAGCCCAAAAAACATTTTTCCCATAGAGCACCATAAGCGACATCTGTAAAATTGTTGCCAGGACACCTCGAGCTGACTCATGACTATCTTTTATGAATTTATGATCATGGGAGGTTTTATATTGCTACAACTTTTCTTGAGCCTAGAGAAGTGATTTAAAAATCTGTCACGTCATCACAATACAAGTTAATGGCAGAGTGGGAACTCATGGGCAGAGCCAGCTGGAGAAACATACTGGACATATTTAGTGGGCTGCATAACCAGGAAATAAACCCAGAAGCTGGAAAACTATTTCTGGCATATGCGCCGGGTAAGAAATTCTTAGTTCTAATTCTCTTATTCCATTTTAAATCCATTTGGCCTACTACAATAGGTGTCTACAGGGCCATACACACAGAGACAGACTGACAAGGGGAAAACACAACCAGCTCATACTGAAGTGGCTGGTAAAGAATAAAATAACTATTACCGTCATTAGCACAAATTCGTTACCTGACTGCAATTTTTGAATATTCTGCATTTGTTTGCCAGAGTTACAATTAATTTCTTTTCACCGATTGCTCTGCAAGACCACAAACAAATATTATGTTTCTGAAAGATAAGAGAGGAGCACTGGAGGGCAATTAAACTGGGGAGGGCTGACCCTCGCATAGAATCACTGGAGGGAGGTGCGAGGCTTCATAATGACCCTGCTGACCTGCAGAATCTGAAGACTTACAGTGATGTAATATTTGGTCTTAGCTGGAACCCATCAGCCCTGATACCTACACATTTGTTTCATTTTTTAGAATACAATTTAATTCCTTAGGACACACACCTTATAATGAGTGTGTCAATAGCATTTCTGTTTCCCAAAAAGGAGTGTAAAACTGAACACATGCAATGACAGAGTACAGTCTTTGTCAGGTTTTTCTAAGCAGTCTTTTGAGAGCAGCAGGATGGGTGCCAGCCAGCGTGGGCATTATGTGGTCCCCCTCTCAGCCTGACAAGGACCCCTCTTATCCTGCATGTCGTGGCTGCGAGAGGGCGGGGGGCACAGTGGGGGCCCTAGGAAGATCTATGAGACCCTATGGTGCTGTTGTCTCAGGAAAAAGGAATTACAAACAAATTGCTGAGGGCCAGCACATAATTTCAAGACTCGTGGCAAGTTTATGACTTGCTAATGTTCCTAATTACATGGCCGTGAAAGACTTAATTAATTGTGGGGTGCATGGGGGACACAGTAAGGATGGGGGGAGTTAAGAAGAAGGGTGTAGAGAAAAGTAAGGAAAGAAAAAAAAAAAAACTAGGCCCCAAAGTAAGAGAAAGAAAATAAGAGAGTGATGAGAAAGAAAGTGGTTGCCTGTGTTTGTTATCATGGTTCCAGTGCATTGGTTTTTACTGCCTGAGGAGAATTTAGTGGCTCTCACTATTGCGTGCAAAAGAAAATGTGAGTCTCCGGGAAACACGACCATTAGGATCAACCCCTTGCTGATACCTAATATGCCCCGCGTTCCCCCCATGACTTTGCCAAAGTGTCTGTAATCATATTATTGTAAATGTTGGTGCAGTTAATTGCATGGAGAGGAAAATGGGCTACGCTTGGCGGGTTATGGGGAATTTTTTGAAAGTTTGTTTGCCCTCTGGAGTATTGGAGGCACTAATAATGGTGGATTGGAGGCGAGAGCGCGAGAGAGAGGAAGATGGAGAGACGAAGGAAGCAGGAGGAGGGCAACACTTAACCGGGAGTGTTTCTTCTCTCACCGCAGTGTCTGATATGAGTTCAACAAATAAAGCAAAAATAATACAGTGCTGTTGGTGTGGATGACTACTCTTGTGTGTTTGAATTCAGGAGCAACTTGAAAGCAAATGATGGTGAGAACTAGGTATGTGAAGCACTACAACATTTTCACAGCGTTTACAACGGAAAAATAGCAGATCTTAAAATACAGAAATTAGGTCTTGATTGAAAATTATGCAAATAGCAGCAGACAGTGACATCTCCATAACATGCATTAAACATCTTAATATTGGCTGATTAAATCTAGTCAAACATTTGTTAACTTTAGTTGTTTGTTACATTCATTTAGCGGCTTGTTTAATAGGAGCAATGTAACAAACAAGATTAAATGCCATCGTTGAAAAACAGAAAATGTATTGCACAGAATTGCACCATATGCACCAGTTATGCTACAGTGACAGGTTGCAACTGGCTAAACATCAGCCTCAGATTGACCAATGTGGACAAATCAAAGAAATCTGAAGAAATTAGAGAAATTAAAGATTTAAGGTCTGGCTGCACTGATTCTCATTCTGATATAGGGGAAGAATGCTTGTTGATATTTCATTAAACCAATTACAATTGTCTTGGGCAACGCTTAATCTAGGATGCAGCAACATTGTCCCTGCCTGCAAAACACCCCCTAAAACGAGGCTATAACATATACCGAATTTACAAGATGCCCAACTGAGTAAGATTTTTTCAGAAACAGCACTTAACAAAGTTAACTCACTCATTAACTCATCTTCATCTCCCTGCTGTTGTTGACTGCAGTTGATGTGGCTGCTTTGACCAATAGCATATTGGAGGTCAACTTGCCACCTTAGTGTTAAAAATTCTCAAATTGTTGTAAATCATTTGTTAACAACGATTAGATACGTGTTGATATATGTCCTGGCCATTCATATTAATGCAAAAAACATGAATGTCATGCACCATTTTCAATGACGTCATTATATAGACTGACCCCTCAGTCCCCCAGCTGTGACTGACTTCCTGGTGTCCCAGTATGCGCTGCAGTTTGGTATATGAGGAATTAATTAAATTAAATATTAGAACCCAGGCGATGTTCAGTGTCAATGCAGACAATAGTCTGCTCTTAATGTAGCACGGCAGAAAATAAAGTTGAGAAGGTCAAGGTGGTGGATGGTTGTGTAGCGGAAATATTCTTGCTGCTTAATCCTGCGCATGTCTTAACCACTGCCATGATCATATTTGCCTAAACACAAATATTCCAACCCATCTTTACATCTGCTATATTCTGCTTCTTTGGGTTCTTGTCATCATTGGAGTTGGAGAAGAAACCATGTTGACACGACACCCGTTGTCGTCTTCAATTCATTTGTAATTTTGTTATTTCAAGAACTAACAAATTTATTTTCCCTAATAAAGGTAGACACAGGCACATGTCAGCTTTGAGCTCATCTTCGGGCCATATTCAAGGAGAAATAAAACAGTTAATAGCACACATGCATGCACACTCCCACACATACACTTGTACTTGTGCATGTTCGCTCTCCCACCCAGTTATGAAAAAGAGGGCAGTACAGAGGCAGGCCTGAACACTCTGGGCTCACCCAGGGAACATTAGTCATTTTCCAGCTCATTGCTGAGGCTCATTTAGCAAAGCCTCCTCCCGACCATCATCAATATCTCTCCTAAAGAGGCCTATGAGCTGGGAAGGACCAGGCTGCCCTAACCTGCTGTGGGTCATGCTTCACCATGCCTGCATTGGATAGTGCAGAGAACTAATGAAAAATGACAAGAGGCTGTTCAGACTTCTCTCATTTTTTGACAACCTGTTGCATCATTTTTCTTTACATGAATGTTGTCCTGGATGAGACAGTGGAAATTGTTTCTGGAGTGCATCAGCAGCTTGAACATTTTCCATCTGTTTTGTTTTTTTCCCCTTTATTTTCAGTAAAAGTGGATTTTGATCTTGCTTTTGTTAAGTGTGGACTGCAGTGAACAGTGTGACAGCAAGGAACAAAACTAATTTCAGTTGCCTTTGTACAACCCATCTGCCTTAACATTTTTTGTTCGTATGGGTGAACGTTGTTAAACAACATTTTTGTATAATAATGAGGATTCAGTATTTATTTAGCTAAATGTGCATGTGTCTTGTAAAATCCAACCTGTTTTATTATCCCACAATATCTGGCTAATGAAGAAGAGCAGCCACACATGTTGAAGATGCCTCACAGCAAGACGGATGCACCTCAGGATTCATTTTTAATCCTTTCGTTTTTATTGCAGATATTCACTGGAGAGGGTGAGCAAAGAGAGAGAAGAGATAGGCAGAACAAATGAGAAGGAAATGGAGGAAGAGTGATTAGACTGCAGCCAAAGCTCTCAAGTGAAAACAAAGAAATACTGGTAAAGAATAGGCCAGCCATTATTAACAAAGTTCTTAAAAATTATGCAAAACTCTATCTTGTTTCCTTCTCAATCCATGAACCTGGCGTTGTGCACATTCTCATGTTGTGACAGGGAAGGGTGTATGTGGACCATAATCTCTACATACTTTTAAGATAAAGCCATACAGATAAAGATGGAAAGAATACTAGAATATTATTCTCCATTCAAAGTACTATTTAAATATAAAGAAACTTTATTTGAGTTAAGATAATAGCACTGCAAGTGGAACAAGATCAGTAACCTATAGACAGATCTTGCAATCTGTGCATACAACTAATTACCATAAATATAATACAGCCTTAATAGAATTAATCAGAAAACTCAGACATTTAACATAAATGACTGACAATAAATAAAAAAGGCAACGTACACCGAGGCAGGTTCTAACCTGCTATATTAGGGTGGGCTGGTAATAATAACAGGTGGGCATCTTGGGCAGTATAGCCCAGGGGTTAGAGAAGCTGTCGAAGTACTATACTTACAAAAAACAGAAAACTCAATAGTAAACCAGATACAAATCCCAGCTATAGAGTTTATTCAGTGACGAGTCTTTGAAAAAATAAGTGATCATAGCTTGAGCAAAATGTCCATGCATTCACTCTTGTTTTACCTTGGTTTCAATCACTCACCCTTTTCACCTTTGTTGCCTCCTCCTCCTTTCTTTTTCTTTTGCAGTGTGTCTGCGGTGGCAGCCTGAATAGTAAAAATGAGAGGGGCTCAGAGGGAACCAATCTTTATGCACATGGTGTCATCCTTCTAGAGCCATTACACTGTGCAATCAGTATTTTCTGAAGTACAGTTGAAGTAAAAAAGTTGTAGACTGCCGATTTGAATAAAAGAAAAAATACAGTTTTTCAAAAATATTTTAAATGTACACAGTTGCTCGCAAAAAAAGTAATTTGTCACTTCTGGCAGAGTGATGTCACATAATTTGCGTTTATCTAGTCCAATGAAACTATTACTCTTTGATACTGGCTAAAAGCAAGTATTACTCACAATGTTTATTTTGACCAGCTGGCAAAGAGAAAATGACCCTTGGTCATACTGTGGTAGCAGTGTGCAGTTTGGAAAGATCAAACACTGGACAAGTCAGGAAAAATGTATCAAGATGCACAGATGGTGAATATGTGTACATGTAATATGGAATTCAAGCCAAATCACTACACGTATCATCGATAGTTCAATTTGGACTATGACACAGGGTAGAATAGTGGAATGAAGGAGAGATGGAAGACCATGGGTTGGATGACAGGAGGGTAAAAGGCAGCATCCTGCTGTGGTAAAATGCTGACTACAGTAGTTTTTGACCGGCAGCATCACCTCAGTTTGACTGGTCCTCCAAGGTGTGTTTTTAGCTAATTTGTCCTTAAACAACTCGATTCGACCATAACACCATGTCAGCGTTTCCACAGTACTGATGAAGCTTGATGTGGGTTTGCCAAGGTTAATAAAGGGATGGTAAGTGTGAAGCTGTGGACTGCTGATACTCAGTATACAGTTATTACAAGGCACAAGGCTGCCAAGCAAGCAAGCGAAGTTTGACTCTGTGGGAAGATTTGCAGTTATTTTTCGGTGACCAAAGCCAGCTAATTGTCAATATATGGCGGACCACTGCCAACTGTTTTTGTAGTGACCAATGAATTTGAGTCCTGATGACTTGTGATGCAGTTTGGAATTCACTATTAGTGACTCCTTACATTTAAGCTTACTCTGAATTTGATACTTTATCAATGCAGACTTAAGTAATACATACCTTCAGCATTACACTACAACCTCATATGTAATTATCAAAGCATGTAAAATGATTTAATGTACAATTCCAACATACAAACTCAAAACTATCAAGCATGATATAAAATCATTAAAATTAGCCCCATGTTTGCCAGCTGCAACAATATAGTGATCAACACATTAATGCATAATTTATAATCCAAATAAATTCTATACATTTTTCCGAAACAAGCCATAAAATGGCTCTATACAGCTCGTCCAGCACAATCCAAGTCTCAGGACACCCAGAGATCCACACACAGACACCCTTGCACTTATAGCTTAGCAGCTACAGTAAATACTGCAATGGACAGGCTGTATGGAGCCACTTTGTTTTTTTGTTTTTCCAGTTGTTTCTTATTTGCACTTTCGAAAAAGTCCCCATCTACTAAAATTGCTTAAGAGAAATGTTTTGTGGACCATGAACTTTGCTGATTTTACATCACCATGAGGGTGAGGAGATTTTTGGGTGACCTGTACATTTAAAAAAAAATTTAAAAAAATACTTACTTACTTATATCTGCACAGCTTTGTACTTTAATTTCATCTTCAGATGACAACTACTACTATAATGGTGGTTTATTGGGCTACATACATTGAGGGAATCATTTTAGCAGCCTCCAAATTAAATGCTGCGGTCAGCGAAACAAAGTGTTACTTTGTCACTTCTATCAGCTGACGATGGGGGGCATTGTGAAAGTAAACCAACCATGAACCTACCTAAAGGCAAGAATGAAAGAGAAAAAAAATAACAGATACATACCAGTGATGTTTTCAATATGGAGAGAGACACCAGAGTATTTGTAAGTCATCCCTCCACTCTAAAAACTAACTATGGGGACCTTTAGTCATTACTTAAATATATACATTGTTGTGAAATAAAAAATCAAGTTCTGAGATGCTGTTAGACTTATTACTTGTAATTGTTATTTAATTGAGGTTGGATGACACAAATGTGCCAAATTATGCCTATTGATTCAATATACTATCATGACTTGTCAGAGTTTAAAATTTTCATTAGCATGTAGGCTAGCTAGGTTTATAAACTACAAGTAGCTACCTCATTTACTTTCGCTAGCTGACAAACAAACTAGCGCACAAATAGGTTGTGTGTTAGCGAGTTATCTTTAGTATTTCTTCTCATCTGAATCATGTCTAGCTAACGTTAGCCAGTTAGCATAATGCTAACTCGCTCTGGTAATAGCCACTGCTTGCTAAGAAGCTAGGCCTCCACTTTAGCTTGTTGATTTAGCCTGTTGCTGACTACACTATTTGTTCAGATACTTTGCTCAAAACCAGTCGGAGTTATGTAGGGCCCTATGAATTCCGTTTTATTTTTTCCTAAATCTCGTTTTATTTTTTTTCCAAATTCCGTTTTTCCGTTTGAATTTTTTGGAATTCCATTTTTGAACTTTTACTCGTATTTTGCCACAAAATAGTGTTTTTAATGTTTATGAATAAAATGTAACGTTACACAAATTAAATTAAAATGACCAGCTTCTGTCTCCTGTTCTGTACCGATACTGATACCGATACCGATACGTACTTACTTGAAAATTCCTGATCATTGAATGATTTTGTACTTTTGCCTTTAATTAGCTGATCATGATTATGATAATAATAAAACACCCCGACAAAGATTTTAGCCAAATAAGAAAATAATATTTAACATAATTAAATCTATAACCTATAGCATAAATATGAATACGAATGTTCCTTCAACAGATACTCAAAAGGGTTATTATATTCTGCCATATTCATACTTCAGATTGAACCTGAGTGAGCGGAGTGAAGGAGGTGAAGAGGAGCACTGCACATAGGGACTGAGAGAGACACTGCGATCACACAAACTCTGTGAAGAAATACAAGCGATTTGCTGAATTTACAGAAGAGAAACTACAACAAAATATCGATCTCATCATGCTAGTCTCGATCCGATACCAAAACTCACCTTGGTATGGATGCTATCAATATTTGGATTGATCCGCCCACCCCTAGTCTCAGTGCTTGTTTTCAACAGAAACACACGAATTTATTTTGAAGAACCATATTTCATTTGTATGGGCTAATAAGTTAATATTCGTGTTAAGACAGTTAATGAGATAAATAATTAGTTAAAAAAACGTGGATAAAGTTCTCCGTCGCTACGACGGATTTCCGTCATTCAAACTTCACAGAGGCGATTTATGAGATCAATGTAGATCAGAAGAGAACGTGTTGGCTGATTGTTATTGACAGATTGTCACACTCTACAGCCAATGGTATCGTTAACAGCGTGTGCGCGCCTGACCAATGACAGTGTAGTGACCCACACAGGGCGGGATCTAAACACGGAGCGGCGCTAAAGTTTAGCTGCTTAGCTAGCAAGGACTCGTCGCGCTGCTACGTTATCAATTAGTTTTTGAGTTTAGTCAACACGTGAGAACTCGTCTGACACGGAGAGTCTCCTGTTGTGTGCTACATGTGTGAAATAACAACTACAGTCTGGACTTTGTCTGGAGTGTATCTGTGTAAACGGCCTCATTCAGCGTCTCTGCCTCCACTCTGGCACCGTGAGTTACCATGGTTACAGGAACGCCCTGAAACTTTATAATGATGATCAATAAGAAGTTTTTGGTTAGTTTGACTGTACAAAAT
>OMLP01017586.1:0-13851 GCA_900302685.1 Spondyliosoma cantharus | reverse complement strand
CGGGGGGTCTTTCAGAGTTATATGATTTTTTTTTTTTTTTTTTTTTTTTTGGATTAATTTATTTTTTTTAAACAGAGAACATATAACCGACAATATAAAGAGCTGATGCAGGTCAGAAACACAAGATGTCACAAAAAACAACAAGAAAGTGAATGTTTGCACTTTTGTGTGTATTTAGTAGCCAAATCAATAGCTGCCAAATTCTTGTGGTTGAACTCTACCTGCCTAGAAGTTCAGAACATACACACTTGTGTCCCTAGCGTCTCTCAGTCAGGGTATGTTAGCATTGCAGATGGGGGCGCATGGCATGGAGTGGCTTCTTAACAGGCTTGGCGTTCTCTATCGTTCCAAGATACAGCTCCACGCAAACGGCTCATAATGCAAGCTAAAGGCAGCATTCAGGCATAATGTTAAACGCTCTGTTAACTTTATGTTGATAAGACAGAAATGAACCAGAGCTACAGAGCAAACACAAGCAGGTTTTCTCACAGCATGAGTGGAGAGTGGCAAATAGAAAAAACCCAGAGAGGTTACAGATTTTTTTTGAGCGGGGAGCAGAAATTGCTAGTAGAGGCTGTTCTCATATATCGTAGGGTAGACTTTGAATGCAGCTTGCGTTGAAGGTCTGATCACTTTGCATTCTCTGTTTAGAGCGCGGATGAAATAAATGTTATGTGAAAGATGTACAAGAATGGATACTCAGTCCAGATGTGTGGAGGTATAGCCAGCTGTTGTACTCATGGTTGCCAGACGTCTGCTAGACTAGGTCAAGAGCTCCCACTTAATATGGGGGAATTTATTTTAAATAATTTAAAGAATAACTATTTTAGTCTTTTTCTGAAGGGACAGCTGTCATAACTTTAGAACTTTGTTATTAAACTGATGGCTGAGTGACTGTGAGAAGGATTTTTTACACAGTTAAGTTCCACCAGAGCATCTGAAATCCTCTCAACTTTTCGCGGTTAAAGCCGAAGAGACATTTCATAACAGAGTCTGTGTGTTTTGCTTGGTCCCGGCTGAAGTAGAAGTCTGGTATGAGCTTTCTCTACATTCCGTTATAAAGCATGTGATTGTAATTTTTTTTGACCAGTTCAAAATTTATTCCAGTGTGTGTGTGTGTGTGTGTGTGTGTGCACGTGCGTGCGTGTGTGTGCGTGTGAAATTAAATGTCTGAGCTGATATTGATGAAGGGTGCCTCTCCTCGGAGATGTATGGTACAGTATGCAATCGCAGCTCTTACTCAATGATAATCAAAACGACAGTGCTGTGTGATGATAGAAATCGTTCCTAACTTCAGGGTTTGTGCGTATGTGCGTGCGTGTGTGTTTGTGTGGGTGTGTGCGTGTGTGTCGTATGACAGGAACTGACTACAGATGGGGTGCTTTCCTCTGCACACACAATAAGCCAGCTTTACTAAGTACTTGATCCATCAAGCTGCAAAGACGGTACTTTTTTCATTTTCAAAATGGTACATAACATTTCTGAGGACAAGATTTATCCTGAGAGAACACACTCTTTGGTTTGCTTCTTTAAAAAACACACGTTATGTCTGGACTAGGTATGCAGCGATTATAGATTTTGATGGTACGATTATAGTCTGAGGAATAATTCCGGTTTCAAGATTATAATGCATTAATTTATTTCACAACACTATGACAGTATGAAATCACATGAGCATTTTTAACCCAAGGTTTTATTTTGTTTGGATACAACAACATTTGTTAGTTGGCTTTAGGTTTTAGCAGTTGCTGTATTTCAATAATGATGGAAATGACACAGTAAGAAATAATACATAAAAAAAATAAAGTAAAAATCCAAGTGTTTAACCTTTAGCAGCGCCTTTTTTCGGCAAGCTTTGAAGATTGGTCATGATTCTTTGTGTATCCAAAATGCTCTTTTATCGACGACTCTAAAAGTTTTTTCTGCAGTGTTGGGACCCTCAGTAATTGTTTAGTGAACATCGCCACCCGAGTGACAGCGTGTGTGACTTTGCTTATCTGAACTTTTCTTGCATGGCATTTTGGTCAGTGGTCTCATTCAATAACACCTGGGCTATGTTCAGACTGCCAGCCCAAATCTGTTCCGTTTTCTTTCTTTTTTTTGGTATCCAGAGTATATCCAGATTGATTTTAGGAAGTCTAGAAATCAGAAAAACATCCTTTAAATGCCTTTTTTTGCATATTGAATCAAAACCACACTTGGAGGTGCTTTCTACAGATGTGTCTCAGTCGAGAAGCTCTGGCCGCTCATATTGGATTTCGAAGTGTCTTTTTTTTAGTGCCACACACAACGTCAAATCCAGAGAGACAGAAGTGCATCAGAGCAGCCTGGGCAGAATCCGTGCTGCTACTAGCTGAAATTAACTGTCTGCCCCTCCTGACTTCACAGTGCGTCTGAGTGCAGAGTGTGATGATTCCATGTTGGAAATCTGCATTACCAATGTACAGAGATACTGGCACCTAAGTGGTTACCACAGCAACCCATGCAGTTATGTTGTTGTTGTTGTTGTCTGGACCCCCAAATCAGATCTGATCACTTTAAAATAACAGTGCGGACACAAATTGGATTCCCCCAGCTAAACATAGACAAACACAGCAGGTGATTGGTTACACGTCACAAGTAATGGCCTATCGACACTGAATATTCTGAATCTGTAAAGTATCTAGTAACCAAAGTTATTCCTCTTATTTTTGTTTAACTTTCCTCACTGCACATCCATTATTCATTGAAATACTATGTACCATAGTGTCCCTTTTTTGAGAGTATGAACCTTAACACTCAGTGTAGGTGAGCCTTAAAAAAAACATCACAACGTTTGTAAAACGTGGTAATAGTGAAAACTGTTAATCGCTGCATCCCTATTCTGGACACGGCTGTGCGGCCTGGAGTGGGTAGAGCTGCTCAGCAAAGCTGGTTCCTGCTTTGTGCTAATGTGAAACCGCCTCCCATCGTTGTAGTCTCAATCAGTAGCATGTTCAGGTAGCACTAGTACTGTAGCATCCTATAGCCTCCTCTTCTTCGTAAAGCTTGTTGATGTCATGTCTCAGTTACAGTCTGTAGTGTCATGAGTGCGCAAACTGTTACTACTATAGCACATTTATTTTGTATTCGCATCAAGTCTCCTTCAGTAGACACACATTAAGGTGGTGCAGCGTATGTTTTGAAGAGATGTGGGATTGGCGTGACATGTTATTGACCTTGTCTTCTAAGAAGGTAAAAGTAAAAACGGTGCCTACATCCAGTGGAGCCATGTGAGGTAGAGTGCTGCTCGGTCCTCGCTTCCCTTTTTTCTTTTTTTTTTTCTTTTTTCTTTCATTTGAGCCACCGTGCCACAGTAGACTCCCTCCACTCATGTAACTCAGTTAAAAGAGTTGACCCTTAAAACATGCAGGCCTAATGGATACGTACATAAAATACACAGGCATGTACATTTTCTGTTAACATCTGCTCGTACTCATACTTTGCCATCTCCGTTCTCCACCAAATGAGCTGTTGTAGTTTAGCCAATTGTTTGCGAGTGTTTTGACTGAACAGGAAAATTTGCACTGTTGTAGATATTTGATAGTATGTGTGACGTATGCAAGAGGAAACAGGCCATCTTCAATAGCCATAATGTCCATTCTCGCCCACCTCATTGCAAAACAGGCTTCGCAGATTCCCCTCCTTGCTCTAAAAAAAAAGTTGCACCACGGATATAATCTCACATTTAGTTTTATTAAATTTTAAACTGAGGAGCAGTACAGTGTATGTAAATCAGGAAGTTTGTATATAGAGAATTAATGATTGTAACTGTATGATTGTCTGTAGGGCATTATACTGAAACACATTGCTTACCTCAAGACTTGAGACAAATCTCTCCTTTCTCTCTCCTGATGTTCGTTTGGCCTCTTAAGTCAGACTCTTTTTTTTTTATGTTTCTCTTCCTCCTAGGCCTTCTCTCATACCAATTGGACATGTTATATAATGTATATTCGACACCTGAAGCACTACGTAATAGCAAACTAACACAAAAGCTGGTCAATGTTACGTGTATTCTATTTAAAGACACATTTATAGACACTATATAGGCCCTCACACGCTCTGATGCACAGCTGCAGATAAAAATTCCTTTTTTAAAACGATCTATAATTGGCTGATGTTTACCATGTTTGAAATAAGCTGGTTTTCTTGTGGCTTCAGTGATAGTACAGTATACTTTTGCTGTGTTTAAGTGTTTGATGTCCGGAAAACACTCAGAAACAACTTTACAGCTACAGTCACAAACAAACAGTTCAATATATGATTGTAAAGATATAGGCTTGATTAGCAGTCATAATACAGTGTATGCTTTGACCTTGGTATATATTCAGTATCCGAACAAGGCCTGATTTATCCTCTCATGTTACAAAAAGTTATATTTTCGACAGTTGTAATAGATCATATTCTTATGCGTTGATCATCATTTGGAATCTCCTCAGTTGTGAAACCAGAACCAAGAGAAAAAAATAAACAAACAAAAAACGGGTTCTTGCAGGATGTCGGATGCTCTGAGAGGTGTGGTGTGTGAAGTTCTGCTACCTACAGCAGCAGCAGCAGCAGCTCGGCAAATACAATCACTTCTCTCAAGATCCTGCGCTTTATATGAAGGTGTTTTACTGTTGCCGTCGTTGTCATGTCCCTCAGAGCATTTTATGACTGTACCTTGATTGTAGAAGCCCTATTTTATACTGAGAGTTATTTCAGAATACAGTATGTGCTGTTGTACATTAAATGTATTGTATGGAGAAAGCTAAATAAATGCTGTTTAAAAACTAATGTTTTTTTTGTGTGGATTCACTGAACCCTTTGTGACCTTACACTGAATACCATGAATAATCTGAATAGCTTTTGCACACTATCTACTGATAGTATGCATATATACACTTCTATAATATATGTTTTCACTATTAGCATGCAACAGATCAATATACTGTATTGTGCTAACAGAAAATGATAAGGGATTTAACATTTGATTTGTAAATTATCGATTAGTTGATCAGAGAAAATGGATTTCAAACTATTTTGATTATTATTATTATTATTTTGAAATGCTTGAATTTTGGCATCTATTTGGCATTAATATTGGATGTTGAACATTCACAAAATACAGTACAAGTACAATGCACACTTTTTTTTTGTCAGAAGCATCAATCCTTGGCCTCCCTCAGCCTCATGTAACAAGACACAGAAAAAAAGGAGTTAAATGAGAGATGAAAGTTGCATTAAAGAAATAATAATTTGGTATGTTTTTTTAAGGTCTAAAAAAATGCTTGGATAGCGGATAAAGAGCTTGAAACTGCTCAAAAATGTTACTGCTTTACTCTGATAATAGTACAATCCCAATCTATGGTTTTAGTATGCTTGCCGACAGTGAGTACTTTAAATTGTGTAGAATTACAATGCAGATTGGAATTAGGACACAGCTATGGCTGGCCATGGTAATGTTCTGACATTCAGCCACTAGAGGGCACACTTTGACAGATCTGAAGCTGAAAGAGGCCATTTACCATCTACAAGTCCTCCATTATTCACCAATTCTTTCAGATGTTTGCATGTCTGAATTACCCTTACGTACTTAAATAATGATCAGACTCTATAGTCCGTTCAGTGGCAGAAGCCAAACTTTGTTCTCTTTGTCAGTGCTTCAGCCTTCAAATTTGTGTCAGTTAACTGCTGTGAAATTCAAACCTAATCCTTATTTATGCTCCCTTTGCTTGTTTAGTTTCTTTAAACCTCATAAGTTCCTCTGGTGCTTCATCATTAGGGAGGAGCACCAATGCTGGCAGGCTGTGTAGACACTCCTGAAAGTCTCAGCCACAGTCCAACACTTTTCAGTCTGCACTCCATCTACAATGAGTGAAAATAATTACTGAGGCGGCATTCAAGCCAGATAAAACATAAATTCCAGTAAGTTTTCTTTCCCGTTCGTGTTGCCATTATGCAGGGACATGGTGGTGTGGTGCTAAAATATTTGTAACTGATCACAAAGGGGAGATTTTGGTCCTGGGTGAATGAATTTGGGATACCTCCAGAGGAATCTTGGTGCTGCATGCTTCTACATCTGTGCCTAATCAGACTCATGGCTCCAGTCCCACAGTGCCAGATGACTGGGCTGCGGCGGACCTGCTGAATCACAGCACACACACAGGATGGAAAAATATTCCCGCCAACCTTTTATCACTAATGTGTGTCAAAATGACACATAAGCCATTTTTCATATCTGCTAATAGTCCGCCTGTGCTTGTGTAAGTGTTCTTTAATGTGCATGTGGTTTCAGTGATAAGCAAAGGACAAATCAAGTGAGAACAGCGATTATGTAACTCAGAAGGCCATTGAAGGGTTAATGATCTAATACACAGACATCCCTCATGTGTCAGATGTCCTGCTGGAGTGTTTAGGTGTCCACATGCTCAATGAGAATGAAGAGAAAGGAACAGGATGGGGTTTTATAAGTCTGTTTCCATTTGTACCTAGTGAGCCTGCTGGAATACAGCATTTTTTTTCTCACTCTTGCTCTCTCTTGCCTTCCCTCCCCCCAACTCTCTTTCTCTGATGTCATTGTTTCCTGCCCAGTAGATGCTGACGCTCAGCTCAAGGCTGCACACAGACCCTGAACTTAATGTATATTCCTGCTGGATCTGACTGACAGGAATTTACAAAAGCAAATAAAGGTGATGTCACATCCACTTAAAGCTCGATCCGGAAAATATGCTGCTGCCTGTTCTCTGCATTGCAATTAAACTACACTGTGTGTGTTAGTAAGTGCAAAGTATGGCAAGTTTGAACATTTGTCATGTAAGTCAATTTAAGTCTTGTTCTTTTTTCTTTTTTTTTTTGATTTGCTGACATCACATATTGTACTTTAACTGCACTTTTTACTCCATTAGACTAACTACACATAGCTATGGTTACTATTTGCTTCTCAAATTAAACTTTTACACAGATTAAACATTTACAAAATATGATTAGTTAATAAGGTATTATGTATTATTATTATTATTATTATTATTATTATATACCATATTAATAACAACTTACCACTAAAGTATATTAATTAGCTTAAGCTCATCCAGCTAACTTACAACAATAAAATGCTGCTATAAAATAATGTACAAGTATAATAATAATCCAATGATATACATAATATAAACAATAACAACAAAAGTATAATAACTGCTGAGCTATTGAGCAGCAACTTTATTTTTAAGTAGCCAACACTGAACTAACAGTTTTCTTCATGTAAGGCTTGTAAGCTAGCTAGCCTATTGCTACCAGTGTTGGGGAAGCTACTTTGCAAGCGTAGTTAGTAAAACTACATGTAAAATTACATTTTATCAGACAGCTGGTTCTGTTTGGTACTATAAACATCTTTACCAACACCAAAAAGCCACTCACATGCTGCCAGGGCAAGCCAATCAAATGCAGCATTGGCTTAGCATGTCATGACATGTTTCATGCATTTTTTTTCAAAGAAAAATAAAATAAAATTTATATTATATAGGTCTTTTTTTAATAACAAAATTGTAGTTTATAATTTCAGTAAAAAAAGGTAGTTGAGTTACTTAGCACAAAATATGAATGTAGTTTAACTACCAGCAAGTTACAGCAAATTGTAGTTAAGCTATGTAGTTCAACTGTAGTTTAAGTCCCCCCAACACTGATTGCTACCTTTTCTTAAGTAATACATCTGAATATGTCTTCCACCACTGGGTGTTCCATTATTATGTAAGGCATTAAAGCATGACTCTGGTGAATGAAAAGTTGAACTCATAAGCAGTAACACCCAACAGCAGTCAGGCTTTTGCTGCGAGCTAGCAGTAGCTAATGGTAGCTAATATTAACCGCTAATTATTGTTAGCTATAGCTGTAGATAGAAATGGCTGAAACTGCTATTTAACTGACTTTATGAATCTTCTACACTTGGAAACAATATTTTAGCATTGAAATAAAGTCTTGATTGCCACTTTTAGCAGGTTTTTAGACAAAAGCTAGGTTTATCTTAAATTGCTTCTAGCTAACATGCTGTGGGTCAACATGACGTCAGAACAGGCAAGGCTGTGTCCTAACTTGAGCACGTGTGTGCTTTCTTTCTGTATGAGGTCAACTTTTCACTGTAAAGGTAAGCATGTGTGTTATTTATTATTTAAGGATGATTTAATGTAGCTGGTCAATAGTAGAGCTAACATTTGCCTCCGTTAGCTCACTACCTAACAGCAAAACATATTTTACAAACTGAGCTAGCTCGCTACTAAAAATGAAGAATATGTTATGCTATGACATCTGGTAAAGCTGAAGGACAAAACTGCAAAATTTGGAAATACACAAGAAAAGTACAAGTGCCTCAAAATGTTATAATATTTGACGAAGTTCATTCCTATATTCCTCCATTGCTTCTTGCATGCCACCATAACAGCTTCCCTCCATTATAAGAGGAATATTTCCCATCAGAAGTAGCTGCTGGGGCCTGTGTCTAATCCATGTCTTATGAGTGAGTAACTGAAATGATTCACATGTTGTTTTTCATGCCTTCATTTGGCTCTTATTCTTGAGGACAGTGCTGGTACAGATTTCTGTCTGTATTGTGAAATAGTTAAGGGGGAAAAAAAAGAAGAAAAGCTTTCCAGGCAGCTCCCCTGTGTGTGTGGCTGACTCCTTGCCAGTAGAAAGGGCCTCCGCTTGACCTTACTGTAGTCTGAATTATCTGCTGAATTCTTCACAGCATTAGTCATATCCTCCACGGATACGATTGCACTTTGCAATAGTTTTCTCAAACTCCAATCATGGATGGTCAGCTTTCATTTTAATGCATTTCGGTTTTACTGTCCTCACTATCTGAGTTGTTGTGTGTGTGTTTGAACTGCATTCGACCCATTCAGAGGAAATCATTCTCATGACTCTCTGAGCAGAGTTAACAGGACTTCAGTGAGCTGTATAGTGTTTTTAACAGACTGCTTTAGTCTAACATCAGACCTTCCTGGATAATAAGCCTCCTCTCGTGGACGAGTGCAGGTGATGATGGAGTTTTTTTTGGAAAACTGGAGCAAAAACTGGAGCTGAGGTCACTGCATTTCGTATGAATGTCTGCACAAATGCCCCCTTTTACTCATATGTGCATATTTTGCACAGTCTGATGTTGCGGAGAATTTGGGTGTTTCACCAAAAATGTTGTCATTTCTGTCTTACATCTTCACCTGGAGTTTCATTTCGGGGCCCAGTATGGATCTATCATTCGTCACCGAGCACTGAGCAACAGCTCTGGATTGCCAGGGAGGACAGGAGGATGTGCTTTGACTAGACTGTTGGAAATAAATACTAGACGTTCTAACAAGCTCTCCAAACAGTGTACAGAGGAGGAAGAAGATAGGGGGATGGCAAAGAAAACACCCAATCTTAAGGTTGTAATTCTGTCATCTGCTCAAACAATCCTCCCGTCCTGTGTGTGTGCTCCTCCGTGGCCCCCCTGCCTGCCAGAAAGCAGACGGTGAGCTACGCAACACACTGAGGAAAGAGTGACGGAGCGAACGAGATGGAAAGCAAATATCCTCTCCCAACTAAAACAAGTCCTGGACTGAAAAAGAATTTATGTTCTACTCCTGCCTGTTTTCATTTTCTTTGAATTCCTCCCGCTGGTGATTAGTGGTGTTAGGTTTTGTTAACACACACGCACAAGATCCCTAACCTCCCCCTCTCTCCTCCTCCTCTTGTTGTGGAATTCAGTGTCCTAGGAGTCACTCCTCTCCTGCAGCTCTGCTCTTTGGTGAGTCTGCAGGGCAAAACGCTCTCCAGCGAAGCATTCAACGGGAGCTCTGGACGAAGAAGAGCTGGCTGTTATCTCCACCCCTGCTGCCTGATGCTCCACCTGCCCTCCCTGATCCTCCTCCCCCCATCTCCTGTCTGAGCTCTGCACCTGTTGTGACTCGTCAGCCAGGTGAGGGGAATCCTCTGGCCTTATGCTGTTTTCTCAGCTGACCCTAGCTGCGGGGCAATTAGGAACTCAGTCTATTCATTTGACTGGATTGCTACTTTACTCTCTCTGTCTCCCTCTCTTTAACCCACCTCCCTTCCCTCCCTGCCTGTCCCTACCCCCCTCCCACTCCATCGCTGTCTAGCCCTGTCTGAGTGTGCCTGACACTGTGTCTGTGAGGAGCTCCAGAAGTTTCCCTGCTGGAGTAAAAAGTGTGGATCACATTGCAAGGGAGGAAAGGGTGAAAATTACATCTTCTGGTGGAGAGACGGCGTTGGATTCAGCACTGGACGGCTGAGAGAGAGACGTAACAAACTCCAAACCAAAGGATTCTGCAGTTGGAAGAGCAGAAGATATGAAAAGCCAGACTGTGGTTGCGTCTGTGGCTCTGCTGGCCCTGTGCTGCCTACTGATCCCCAGAGGAGGGGAGAGTGCTGGGGGGATAGTTTCTCTCCGGCAGACTGAAGAGGAGAGGCAGGCGGGGGATCAGCTGCGAGATGAGTCCCTGGATGACCCAGAAAGGGAGCAGGGACTTGTAGTGGACCCATTGGGAAGCAGCAACAAGCACAAGAGAGACACAGATGAGGCTGCACAGACAGGTAAGTGGAGAAGAATATCATTCTAACCATAAAAGACAGCAGACAGACAGTAATGGGAAGGTTGCTTTTGAATGTATTCGGTGACAGATTACTGGTCAGCCTAGAACAAGTAATATGACTTTGAATTACTTCTTCAAAGTAACATCATCTGTTCAACTGATTACCTTTTGGTTACTCTCCAACAAATGTTTCATAAAAAAAAAAAATTCAATAAAGCTTAGTAAAACACAAAAAACAAAACAAAAACAACACTCAGTATTTGAGTGCATACTGTCCAATGAATGGAGCTCCTTGGAAGCCCTCCTACCCTTGATGAGATGGATAGGGTGGAGGTTAGGGGGACAGTAGTTTGGTCTGTGGGGACTGGGCTTAGGGACCAGAGGGTGGCTAGTTCAAGACTGCACTGACCAGTCAGTATGTAGTGTTGACTGGTAGCTGGTAGTCCACCTCCTGGGCACTGTCAGGCTGCCCTTGAGCAAGGCACTGAGCCTCCTAACTGCTCAGGGTGCCTGACTACATGACAGACACCTCGATCTGACATCGCTATATACATTTATGCATGTGTATAGGTCCTGTTTGTGCATGTGTATTTCAGGCTTGTGTGTGTTCAAGTGTGAGTGAACAAAATGAAACTTCCCTGAAAATGATAAATTATGTATGTCTTCTTCTTCTACTCTGCTTTTCTTACCCAAGTTGTCGAGAAATATGAAAAAAAACTAGCCGTTCCTGCATACCAAAAAATAGAATTTATATTATATTCTATAAGCATTTTACCTAACAATATATGATCAGATTATCACCAATATTTTTATTAGTAGATGTAATTTGATTACACATTTCTTCTCAATAACCATGACAGACCATTTGTATGTATTGTTTTGTCCAACCACACATTCCCCGACGATTAATCCAGATATGCTTGAGGAAAAACAAGATGTTAAAGTTGTTCAGGTCTGAGCTTCAGCACGACATGGAAGAACAAACAAGACGCAAACTCTTCAGTCTCCAACAGGCACCAGCAAGTCCAGGTCCTCCCTTGTCCACTACACAGGAGGGAACAACTAGACTAGATGGATTTCTCTGGCTCACACCAGACAAGAGGAGAAGACACTGAGTCCAGCATCTTGCAGGCAGATTTTTATGACACTGACCTTTTCCACTGCCGTTGTGCGCCCCACATGATTAATGCTGACTCTGATGCACTGTCATGCCTGATATGTGTAATAGGCCTCTTCTCTGGAGCTTTCTAACTAAGCTTGAAATCCAAACTAACTCTTTGATGAGACTCACTGATGGGTTTTCGCTTTATGGTAGGATGTAGCTGAGGTGATGGTGATACATTTATTGAATAATTGGACGGATTTAATGACATTAAAGAAAACGTAATTGTGGTTGATGGAGCACGACGAGTGGAAAGCGAGAGAAGTGTTTTCCATGAAGTGCCTCAGAACTTCAGACAACCTCAGAGGGAAATACTGATGGACCTCAAGCAACCGCTGAAATGCATCTGGCTGTCTGGATTTTCCCTGGCATCACTGAGTTTTGACTTTGCAGGAAAGAAATAATTGAGATACAACAAAAAATAAGAATCAGAATTGCATAAGCTTGGAGGTTTCACTTCAGTCCTCAGTATGAATCATCGATTGACAATTTGACATCTGATTGGTATTGGAAAGATTTTGACCTTCTAAGAAAATGTTGGTCTTCAGCACTTGACAAATATAGTGATAACAGCTGACGAGGGTTCATTTTGAATTCAGTTTGGGGGTTGATTAGGCTTGGTGTTGGGAGATTTACATTTATTCATGAATGCTTATTCTAGTGATGTAAAACCTCTCTCTTCTCCTGTCTTCCTCCTCTTTCCAGGTTTGTTGGGCAGGGTGAGGAGAGCGCCAGAGGAAGGCAAAAAGAAGAAGAAGGACAAGAAAAAGAATAAGGACCCCAACGCCACCAAAAAGCCCAAAACTGACAAGAAGGGAAAGAAGAAGGACAGGCAGACGACCACAACTCTGCCACCAACAACAACACGTGAGGACAGAACAGAGCAGTGAGCCAAGTTTGTACTTGAATGACTTGGATGAATGTTGTTGACCTTGTGTCTGTCTGCTGCCTCCAGCGATCCCGACTGAGCCACCCACTGAGCCATACACAGACTACCCCTATCCTGATGTTGGTGAGTGACACACAAATGAATGGGATTGGCAATACCCTTCACAGTGTTTTTTTTATTTTTTTTCAGTTGGACCCTTATACCTAATATCTCAAAATATAGCACTGGGTTGGTCCAAGACTTTCCTCCATTATTCCACCAAAAAAGGCAAAGCATGAAGAATTTAAAGAGAGCTCCACCCTTTTCTAACATCAAAGTCTATTTGTGTTTACAGTTCCTGGGAAGTTTGGCTGCGTATGTAGAAGGTTTTATAAAAGTTAATGTTTTATAAAGCCTTTTATAGTCTTATTAGGCTCCCGAGGGAGCTGCACAAGTATCAACTGCATCAAGTGATGTCACTTGAAAGCTTTTTAAAATGTGCACATGTACTGGGCAAAACAAGAGAATTACGTAGTCAGCACCTTAATGACCAACCATGCACCCACCATGTGTCACTCGTTGATAGTTTTTTTTGTATAAATTGTAAAAGGGATTAGTGAAATAAAAATTTGGGGTGATAAACAATAAAAAGACAATTCTCAATCTCCCCAAAATAAAAAAAAGGAACAGTTTGTGTCATGTTAGCTGTATCATATTTCTAAGAATGTTTTGTTTGTTTTAAGTCTTGCATATTACATTCACAACCCAAAGCAGTGTAAAGAGTGTCTAAATCTAATGACCATTTGAATATTTTAGTCTTGACATCTTAGACTACATTTCCATCTGTTTTTCTGTCAGACGAGTATTGGAAACCAGACGATGACTACTGGGAGGCTGATCCCACACCATCCAGGCCTGAGCCTGAGACTACAATGACAGATCTTCCCTATGACTACTGGAAACCAGAAGAGAAAGACCCAGCTGCTCCAGTAACAGAAGCTTATGATGATTACTGGAAACCAGAAGAGAAAGAGCCGGCCACTCCAGCACCTGACAACTATGATTACTGGAAACCAGAGGAGAAAGAGCTGTCCACTCCAGCTCCTAACAACTATGATGACTACTGGAAACCAGAGGAGAAAGAACCTTATGCTCCTGTGACTGACAACTATGACAGCTACTGGCAAGAGGTGGACCCAACCCCCCCTGCGCCCGAGGTTGATGGGAAGGCAGGGACAGAC
>OMLP01017580.1:0-15497 GCA_900302685.1 Spondyliosoma cantharus | reverse complement strand
TGGGGGAATATATATTTAATCATCACTCCCCAATATCTCATGTAAACTTATCTGCGGGGAGTGGTGAGGTCAGAGCCTAGACGCCAAACTCTAACTATGTTCTGCTTGTAATAAACATTTCAAACGTGAGTTGTCTGACTGAAATGAAGCGAAGCCTGCAAGCCAGTTCAGGCAGTCAACTCGAGCTGCACAGCCACATACTCACGTGACATGCCTTACTCTCCAGACCATCTTCCATCGCACCCTCCCAATTGGGCGGGTTATTTAAGCTGCAAAATTTCCCTTCTCTCCCTCTGCTCTGCCAATGCCGCTGCTGCCCTGCACCAGTGTCATTGCCCGCTCCTTCAGCCCCACCTCCACCCCAGCATCCACCTGCGGGCTCTGTCCGGGGAATATATATTTAATCATCACTCCCCAATATCTCATGTAAACTTATCTGCGGGGAGTGGTGAGGTCAGAGCATAGACGCCAAACTCTAACTATGTTCTGCTTGTAATAAACATTTCAAACGTGAGTTGTCTGACTGAACTGTACTTAAGTCAAATTTATATTCTTGTAAATGACTTCACTACACAGAGAGAAATATTGTACTTTATACTCCACTGCGATTATTATTTGACAGCTGTAGTTGCTAGTTACTATTTAGCTAAATATTTTCTAAGTACAATGTACGACCAAATTAAATTAATTTAACTAATTCAAAATTTGCACAATCCACATAGAAGAGGCCTGTTTTAATTTCAGCAAAAAAATAAAATAAATCATTATACCGGCTACCATATAGGCAATCGTCACATTGCCATACATACTGCGAACAGATTTCTGTTCTAGAAAAATAAGAATAGAAAATACATTCCACAGGGGCCAGCAGAATCAATACAAATTAAAGTTCCTTGTTACTGCTTTGATACCTTAGTAAACTTCATGTCACCTGAATTTTCCACCTAATATTTGATACACAAATTGTTTTTCTTTTTCTTGTTTTTGTGAGAGAGACATGCAGCAAATGGTCCCCGGGCCGGGACTCAAACCCCGGACCACTGCAGCAAGGACAAGCCTCTGCACATGGGACGCCTGCTCTACCAACTGAGCTGAACGGCGCTCCATACACAAATTTTAACAGTCTACAGCTGAACAGTATTACGTGATACATGTGGCCCCGCTGACAAAAAACACCAGATTGGGATTTTGTCATTGTATTTTCTGATAAAGCCTATGGCTTAACAGTTAATGCCCAGGGCTTAACAGATAGTTCCTCTGTTAAAACATAATTTGTTGTTGTTGTTGTAATTTGTTTAACATTTTAGCAGGCACAGTTTATCCTGTTATATAATTTGCAGAATTTCTATTTTAGCCAACTTTAAAATTTTACCTTTGGCGCAAAAACTGTTAAATATTAATTTGATAATATATAGCATTACTGGAGGCTTAAGCCATGAATCAAAGTTGTGAGGAAAATATCAACATGTCAGTTTGTAACTGACAAAATAACTCACAGCACCTGTTTAAATTGGAGAAATTGTGATGTGAATATTGAATATTGTGAATAACAGTTTACTTCACTTGATGCCTGGTGGTGAAAGTGAATGCTCAGCTCTTGTTGTAATTTTTCTCTGATGCTGCCTTTGTGGTGACAGATGATCTGAGTAGAAGGTGGAACTTGTCATAACATTATACCTGCAGATGGGCCTTGTCCACTAAAGTTGAATTTCTTTAATTGTAACCCCTCCATTCCTCCTTTCTCTTAATGGCAGTTTTTCATGGGATACAAATTATTTCTGCTACTTGTTTCTCTGGGTTATTTCAATTCCCACGTTGATTGAGTTTTAAATAATTTTAAACTGAATATAAGACTGTTGGATGGACAAAACAAGCAAATTGACAAAATCACATTCTAGAATTATACATAAAATAACCCCCAAAACAATACAGTAATTGATAATGATAAGGTTTTTTGGTCACAGCCAATGTGAATTCAGTAAACCAGATACTAGTTGTACATTGTTAATGAGCTGTACTGATGGAAGTTACATACAGCAAGTACTTTGAGGTTTTTAATTTTTAATCTTTTGGATTCACTTTCTTGTCCTGTTAGTGTCTTGCAGAGCCATCACCCTTTTCAGTGGTGACTCCCAGCCAGGAGACATTGTGTTAGCCATGTTCACACACTGCACTAGACATATAGCTTAGGGTTAGGGTTACTATATTTGTATCAGGTTCTTAATGCCTGTAAAATGTGACATAACATGATGAAAACACTACACTAACGTGAAAAGCAGATTATGTGAGCTAGAATAGAACTGCATGCCTGGTTGTTGATGAATTATTGAGCCACTTCATCTGTTGATGGGAGAAGTGGAGTTTTGTTCATTGCTTGGGCAGAGTTGCTGGCTGTGTTAAGCACATTACCCCGAGGAGAGCTGTATTAGAAATCAGCTATGCCGGGTGTAAGGTCATTGTCTGTATTGAAGGGAACAGGCGGCTTCTATGTCTGAGGATTAGGCTCGTTGTTAGCTCGCCACCAGGCATCTGGTCCTCTCACAGCACACTGTTGCGCAGGATAGCAGTGCTGCAACATGACTGGAGAGAGCAGGGAGGTTTTACTGCACTGTGAGTTATACATGACAGCTTTTTACCACTCAATTTTAATCTGAAACTATTCTCCCTTTAGGAATATGTATTGCTTATCACAGTTGATATTTTTGATGGTTTCTGTAATGTACTATGGAGAGGGGAGAATTTCAGAACAACTGTCAGTGCATGTTAAATTGACATGGAGCTGAGTTCTGCTGATAGATGTCTGGTTAGATCTTCTCTTTAGTGAAGTCGTTTTTATTCTGATTCCTTACAAAGAAACAAAAGTCTTGTGTAGAGACAGGCTTAATTTGAAAACATTAGTCTCATGTGCTGTATTGTACAGTGTATGTATAATTTTACTGCATATCTGTATTTTTTCATAATAACCAAATAAGTGACAACTAACAACTGGTTTGTACAACTCAGAGTCTTACACACATTCTAAACCTGCTATACACAAACCATTCAAGAGCTTTTCGGGATTTGCATAAATTTGGCTGTATTCATTTGCATCCATAATAACCTGTTTTAATTCAAATTACAAAAATATTTTTTGTTTTTCTGTTTTACCAAAGACTAAAATTAATATTTATCACTGATGTAGTTTAAATGATCTCCTGCTTCTGAAAACACAACACATGGAACCATATCTGTATGATTGGGACAGACACATGATCCTGTGTCTGGTGGTGAATGCTAAGAGTTTGTTTTTTATTAAGACCTATTTAAATGTATATGTGTCTGTTATTTGAAGAGCAGCAGCATTAGACTGGCGTGGCATATCACTTGTTATTGGATCTATTTCTTTGGTAAACCATGCCCAGTCATTCAAAATGTGTTTGTTTGGCATTCAATTCAAATGCTACAAAGAGCTAACTTGAGCCATACAATCTAGATGTTTTTGTGGTAGATGCTGTAATGATGCACCAACAAATGTGAGAATTGCTGATATTCAGTCAAAGTAGACCAAGTGGAAATATTTGTACCAATATGGCCAACATTAACCATGTGTGGCTCAGGTAAAGGGGGTCGTCCAGTAATCAGATGGTCACTGGTTCAATTCCCCAGCTTCCCCGGCTGCATGTCGAAGTATCCTTGAGAAAGATACTGAACCAAAAGTGTTCCTGATAAGCTGGTCAGCAAAATGCATGGCAGCTTCTGACATCAGTATAAATGTGTGTGTGTATGGGTGAGTGTGACACGTGCTTTGAGCAGTCAGTGGACTGGAAAAACGCTATAGAAATGCAAGTCCATTTGCCAGTTACTATAGTTACTGATCACCAAATGATAATATTTGTGTGAATAATTACTTACCTGGTCATTACTGACACTAAATGCACATTGCTGGCTTCAACCTTTCAATAATTAAGGATGCATGATATATATCGGACTGATGTATGTCAAAATGTATTTTATCGGTTTTGGCAAATTAAATTATAACCAATAAACAGAACCGATAATATAAAGGTGATTTGCTTTAGTTGACTTAACAAGTGCAGCATTTACACACAGTTTGATGGGGGTATGCACCTTTAAAGTTGGTTTGCCAGCTGCCAATAAACACAGAGAAAAAGAAGTACAGTAGCTGCTGTACCTGTGTAGAGCCACGCGATGTAGACAAGAGCCACACATGGTGTCGCTGGAATGGGCATTGTTCAGAAGAAGACAACACAAATGTAACTTGCAATATGCGTTCTGCAGGTATTTGGAGAAGAGGGAAAAAGTCTTTGTTTTTGGCTTTGTGTGTGGAATGTTTGCTCACTTACGGATGCATACAGTGTGAAAGACGGGTGAAATAGTCAGAGTCCTCCACTCAGGCTGTCAACATTCTGTCCCATACACACAAATGTAGAAATCTGAAAATCTCAAACACACATATACACACACAATATATATTTGTATCTTTTTTTTCTTCATTTGACTTATTGTCACTGTAAAATCTCTTCATGCTCCATCAGCTGCTTCTCCACACAAATTCAAGTCAGCAATGCAGTTTGGCTCACAGCTTATACAGTAGTTATTTTATAAGTTGTTATTGTTATATCCTTCAATCTCACCCCAACATTATGACTCTTCATCCTAATTCAGATGCAACTACAAATATGTGAAAGCCAAAAAAATTCAGTTTGGCTTTGGCTTTTCAACAAACCTTCAAATATTTCACATTTTAAAAATATTTTTGGCATCATGCCTAGTTTAACAGCCAGCAATGCATATTTAGTGTAAACCTTTCAACAGCAAGCATTTCCAACCACAAGTTCTTCAGAACTTGCCTTCTCTAGTTACTAATGTAGCTCCTTTCACACAGCCTTTTCAGCAGGAATATTGCACTGTTATTCTGCTTTCTCTTCTTGAAGATGTAGAATATAGTGTGAGTGTATGTTAATGAAACTAACTTTCATTCTAACTGGGCAGCCATTTTCAAAGCCTGGCTTACTTTTGTCACATTGGTTCCCACCCACCCTAAAAATATGTTGAATCTGCCGAACAGTTGGTCATATGAATACAATCAAACAGTAGTTTTTGGATGGTCAGTATTGCTTGAACTGTATCGTTCGTTATTATAAGAGGATGGGTTTCTTGCTGAGAGTTGAGAACGATGCAGATAAACGCTGTTTGCTTTTCTTGAAGTTGAAGCAAAGGAGTTAATTAGTGATTAATAATACTGTCTCTATATTTGTTTTCGGAATCAGAAATTCCTTTCTTAGTCCCGTAAACGGGGACATTTGTGCATCACAACAATTAAGGACAGTTCAATATAACAAAAAACAATTATAATAGTAAGAAATAAATTAGAAGTTGTGGAAAACAAGAGGCTCTTTGACTGTGAACACTCCTAGCTCCTCCAAAATCTCTATTGTCATGGTTACACATTGACTTACTGACTTACCAGACTTACTAGGGGGCAATGCCCAACAGTCAGTTGTAAGTGAGAGGGATACTACCCGGATTATGGTGAATTATGTCTGTCCACTCTATTAAATACGTCCTCCCAGAATTCACCGTAATGCTAATAAAATGACACCTCAACATGTTGGCAGGTGGATGGTCCAACCATAGCGGCTCCGCATTACAGGTGTGGGTTCTCGCCGGGGAAACTGTTGGGGTCTTGCAGCTGTGTAGGGGCAGTGGGGGTGGGTGCCAACATGTCCAAGTCCAGGTGAGCTGGTTTGAGGCGGTCTATTTACACATACTTTGGTTTGCCGCCAATGTCCACCACAAAGTGTTTGTCCCCGGTCCCACAGTACACAGAACGGTCTATCGTGGTGGGCGTTGTTGCTGATGAAAACATACTCAGCTGCCTGCAGGCTCGTGGGGACATGAGACTGAGGGAGACTGTTTTTTGAACTGGGGATGGGTGTGAAGGCTCTGGCATTGTCCAGGAGCAAGATCCGCTGATGTGTTGCCAACCAAGGAGCCCACTGTGTTGAGGACAAAATCCCCCAGGACATAGAGGTTGTTTGTAGACCAGTTCAGCAGATGAGGACTGAAGGTTCTTTTTGGGTGCAGTCTGCAGGCCCAATGATGGAATGATGAAACCGCTCGCACAGCCCATAAGCCTGTGGGTGGTAGGCAGTGTTGCGGTGAAGTTTGACTTCTAGGCTCCCTGTGACTGCTTTCCAGAGCTTTGAGGTGAACTGCGGGCCCCTGTCAGAGAAGTGGTCAAACGGGGTACCAAACTGGGTGACCCAGGTGGCAATGAACCTACCTGCTACCTCAGAGGACGTCATCGAGGACCACCGTGTGGTCCGGTCCACCATGGTGAGGAGGTGTGTGAAACCGTGGGATGGGGTTAGGGGTCCATGTTAATGTGTTTGAACCTCCTCTCGGACACGGACAACTGTGCTGCGGGGCCTTGGTGTGGCGGTGCACCTTAGCACGTGGGCAGTAAACGCAGAAGTCAGTCCAGGCCCTAACGGCCTTCTTGACACCGTGCCAGACGAACTAAGATGACAAGGTTTCCTGCCTGGGTGAGAGAGGCCATGCACAGCATTGAAAAACTTGCTGTTTTCACTTGGCAGGAAATATAGGCCGTGGCTGACCTGTGGGAACATCCCACAGGAGTGGGGTGTTGGCCCTGTCAAAGGCTACGTCCTCCAATCCAGCCCAGTGACTGCCGTCCTGAAGGCCTGCACGTCAGGGTCGGCAGCTTGGTCTGCTGCCAATGCGGGCATAGTCAATCCCTAAGTGGACAGCCCCTGCGATGGCCCGGGAGAGGCAGTCCACGACCAGGTTGTTTTTTCCAGCAACATGTCTGTTGTAAACTCTGAAATGTAGGTGAGCTGTCTCTGCTGGTGGGGGGAACAAGGCTTGGTCACCTTGGCCATGGGTGGTTGTCAGTGGTTTGTGGTCTACAAATACTGAATTGCCACACCTCCAGCAGGAAAAGAAAGTGTCAGATGGGGAGGTAGAGATCAAGGAGTTTATTGTCAAAAGTGCTGGACTTCCGTTCATTGAAGCATAGCTGCTGCTGAAGCAAGTGAGCAGTTGTCAGGCACTGTTTACCCACTGCTCGTGTACCGCGTCAACTGAATAGTCTGATCATCTTCATCTTGATGATGGTGTCCACCTTCGACGGGAGTGGGACGGCCCTGTCTGTGGTGAGGCGGAGAAATTTGATGGTGGACAGCCCGAACTGGCACTTGGCCAGGCTGATGATCAGTCCATGCTGGCTGAGCCACTCGAAAAGCGTCTGGAGGTGGGACATGTTATGCTCTGGATGTGCTGGTAATGAGGATATCGTCCAGATAGGTGAAGACGAAGGGCAGGTCCCGCAGCACTGAGTCCATGAAGCACTGAAAGGTCTGCGCTGCATCTTAAGGCCAAATGGCCTGTGTAAAAATTTACACAGTCCGTTTGTGGTTATCACAGTGTGATAACCTCAGTTTTGGGGATGTCCAGCGGGTTGACTGGCATCTGGTGGTAGCCGCGGACAAGGTCCACCTTGGACAAGTTGACCCTGCCGGCCAGGTGGGAGGAAAAATCCTGTATGTGCGGGACCGAGTAGCGATCAGGTGTCGTTGCATTGTTAAGGTCCAACTCTGGTCTCCATACTATACTATTTGTGATTTGTGCTGATAGTCGACAGCATTCTGCATTGATATGAGCAATGGTTTGCATCAGCTTTTTATAAATACATTATTCAAAAGTCATCCCTTCTTCTTAGTAGCTACTCTCATCTTCACAATGTGTAGTCTTTTGGAGGATGTAGTTGATTGTTGATTCTCATCCCCAGGTCATCAAATATTGATGCATTGGGTTGGCAGCTCGGGTCAGATGCCAACCCAAAGCGTCGACCTATCCCAAATTTACCAGCGGCTAATTACAAATCACATTGTAGGGTTTGGAGGGAGCCGTCAGTGGATGTTTTCAACATTATTATTACAATTTAGTATTTTCACTCAACAAAAGCAGGGGCTAGGATGGATGCGTAGATTTGAAGTCTTATAATTTCCAGCTGTCACTTTCTTCATGCAAACCTTGCGCACAGCCATTTGCTGGCTCTTCCTGGTCATTCAGTTGGAACCAAAAATGCTGCCAAATTGCAGCAGATGCATTTTTTGGGTTTGCCATATGCAAGTGACCAGCGCCATAGTGGGCATTTTTACATGCGCACTGTATGGCTGCTAGAGGTGGTGAGTGAATTTCACACACTCTTAGGGCACTTATTATAGACATGTGAACATTGGGCAACAGATTTTTTTTCAAGAAAGTAATTAAAAGGACACTGTTGCTATTTTGAAATACCACGGGATATTGATTAACACCCAACCCTAATTAGTCTCAACAATCAGCTATCTTCTCCAGGCAGTTACACTTTGTTGCTTTAAAGACTCCTTTGTCACTGGAACAGCAGTTTATTTGGAATTGAAAAAACAATTATTCCTTACCCTAAGGCGGCGATATTGATACTGAATCATGGGACTATCAGTTCCATCATTTGATGGAATCTCTGCTCTCTACATCAAATCTGTTTATTTTATTGATGAGATAATTACTATTTTCTGTGAAGAGATTAACCAGCAGCTGAGTCATGGAACACTTATATTTCCACAGATATCCAGGAGTTCTATGAAGTAACACTGCTAAACACGCAAAAGAGCTGCGAGCAAAAGCTGGAGGAGGTCAACCACATGGCGGACAAGTGGGAGAAGAGTGCTTCTATACAAAACTCTGAGCTTGCACAATCTGCATGTCCAGTGGAGGAGGTGAGTCTCTCATACACTTGTTTCAGCCAAGCAAAACCTCATACATACCTGAACTAAATAGTTACCTCTGTATGACTAGGCTGTCTACTGAAGCCATTCAAAAAGTGCAGAAATAAAGCAGATGGATGCTGAGCTGGAGTAATTTCTCGCAGACAACAGCAGCAGCAGCAGCAGCAACAGTAACAGCAGCAAAGTAATAATCAGCAGACACGCTGAGCATGAGGGTCCAAGCCTTTAAATAGACCACCAAGTCATGTTAGGGAGATGTGCTGTTTTTTTGAGCTGTCAGCTGAACAACCTAATGTGATGTTTGACATACAGTTCTCCTGTCAGATGAAGTTCACCTAAAATAGGCATTTTAAGTAACAGGCTCGTTATTCATGAAGATATACATAAAAATAACCATTTTTATAATAAAGTAAAACTGAATATTTTGAAAATATGGTGGCGTCTCATTACTTTAATGGGGCTCGCTAATAATTTTACAAATTAAATTCAGATTACTCTTCAAGAGGAGAACTACAGTTTCTGACAGCAGTTGTATAATGTGTTTTGGGCTTCTGTATGGAGCTTTGACAGAGCCTAAATTAGAAGTGGACATTTAGGAGACAGGGAGGGTCTAATGAAAGATGTTGCTGCTGCTGTGGTTTTGATCACGTTTGTTCTCCTGTGAACTAACTGACTGGCATTTGAAAAGGTCTTGAATTGACAGGTTTTATGTTTGTTGTTTGCATATGTTTATGCATCAAATATTTCTACAATACATGACTACAGTACAGTACAGTGATTTTACCATTTCATTTGGAAACCTCAAACAACTGACTTGTGTCAATACCAGCTTTGTACACTTAAGTGCCTCAAACTCTGCTAATTGTTTTTGGAAACATTTATTTTGTTTAAATGGTTCAGCTAAACCTTACAAACAACAGTCATCTCTTCTTGTTTGATAAGGAACCCACATCATTTTGTTGAATTGTGACACAAAAGGTCTCAGAAAGACACTTTAAACTCATTAACAAGGATTTAATATAAATACATTGTCTTCGAGAGAGTATTCATGTGACAATCATCTTCACATAATCCTGTGGTCCAGAATCTTTAATAGCAAACAAAATGTACTTAACTTGTTTTACGTTTTTTTATTTTTTATCTGCAGCTCCCTCTTGACTTTACAGAGTTCATAATGACTGTCATTTAACTGTTCAGCTGTTTGGCCGACCACTTTGCTGCTTTTGTGCTGTCATAGCAACAGCTGTTATCAGAAAAAAGCTCTTACACCGACTGTACACTGCATTTAGCAGCTAAAGAGCTAACTCCTAATAAATGACAATAAATCCCTCCCCTTTCGGTTAGAAAATATTTTAGAAAATAAGTATGGTAATAAATGGCAAGAGCCAAATTAGTTTTTGGCTGATTACACATATGTCAATAAAAGACTGAATGGAAACCCAATGCAAGTACAAGGGGAAAAAAGAGCTTATCAAAAGGCACTGTGCCGTTTTACACTGCTTGAGAAAGAAAAAAGTAGAATTGGTCCCTGAGCTCCTTCTTGACAAATAACTAAGACTTCTGAACCTCAGTTTCTTCCTGGGCAAACAGGGGCAGCAGCAGAAAAAAAAAGAAAAGTAAATACCCCTTCTGCTCCTTTTTTAATGCTGTTTCGTCAAAAAAATGTTCCCTTAATTCTGTTGTCTTAATCCAGACATTTGTCCTGTAGTTTCTAACATTCCTTAGTGACTGCTTGCTGTGTTTGTTCTAACGCCCTTACTCCGTCTGTTTTTTCACAGAATGAGTTTCCCATTTCCTCGTAATTGCTGGCGGTTTCTGCCTGTGCCTAGCTGAGCCTTGCCAACTCCCCAGCTAGCTTTTCATGGCACCTATGTCAGCTTTTGTTTCCTCACGATGAGAGGATATGCCAGTCTGAAATTAAATAATTTACTTTAAATAATTTTGCTGTCAACCTTTATCTGAACTAAGATGTCTGAAGAAGGCGTGGTCTCAGGTGTGGTCCCTTTTGCATTGCACGTAATCGTTGCCGCGTGTGAAGTTATAGTATGTCAGTTCGTGTTGCTTTACTTCTCTTCATATCAGGAGTTTTAGGAGTGTTTGCTTGGTAATTTGTTTCGGTTGGGTCCCGTTTTTTGATTCATGAATGTTCAAATGTCTGTATCAAGATCTTATTTTTCCGGAGCTCCTCTCCTCTGCTACCTGCTCCATCAAGCAAAAACTGGAAATCCCACTTTAGCATTTTTTAAACATGTTTTTATGTTCATTTTCAGGTCTAATTTTATGTGAAGCAGTCACAGCATATCATTTATTTTTTTAACAATATTTTGAGCTGCATTTCTTGTATGACAGGTGCTATACTATTAAAGATTAATCTTATTACAGTTGTATTATTATTTTCACACAATAACAAATATATGATGCATCTTCTGGGCTTTGAATTCAACTACTAGTTATAAGATGGGCATGTAAATTTTAATAATTGCCATCTCTAGCTGTCAATTTCTCCATGCAAACCCTGCACACAGCCTTGATTTGCTGGCTCTCTCTTCCTCTGTTCGCCATTTGCAAGGAGTGAGCATTTATAAATGTGTACCGGTATGCCTGTGTTGCTGGCAGTAGTGGGCAGATTGCTTTCAGAATCAATAGATCCACAGAAGATGCTAAATCTACTGCCCTCCATTCAGTCTTCACATACCTGGAGAGTAAGAACAGCTAAATCAGAATGCTGTATGTTGATTTCAGCTCACCATTAAATACAATCTCAACCATGAAGCTGATTGGAAAACTTAACACTCCAGGCCTGATAACCACACTCTGCAACTCTACACTCCCAGACATCAAGAGTACTATTGTGAACCACATGGACAGCACTACCATCATCAGCCACATTACAAACAATGATGAGTAGAACTAAAAGCCATTTCTTGCTATATGTAGACTATGCAGGTGCATAGGGCCCCCGCACCACTAGGGGGCCCACTCAAGTTGCAAGCCCGGCCTCAATATCTGAGGAACGACCCGACGGAAAAGGTGTGAAAAGTACCAAGCACTTTTTTTCATAGCACCTCCACTGAGGTTCCAAGCGAGCCAAGGCGATATGTACACCCACTGATTGGTCAGATGTGGTCTCTACTGAGCCGCATTGCTAAGACGACCAGTACTAGCGAGGAGGGGAGAGGTGACGCGAGTTGTGCTGATTCAACATCTACTGCCCTCCATTCGGTCATTCATGGCATGGCATCAAAACGAACCTATTCATCTGGTTCAGAAAAAAAGAAGAAACTATATGAAGAAAAAAGCTCACAGGATAAAGGTAAGTTTTTTTTTATGTGGGATGGAGGGGGTAGCTTTAATGCCATTTTTTTAGCTATCTTAAGTGTTTGCTTTAGGAAAGGGCTAAAATAAAATGTATATGTCACATGTGTGTCCCATTTTAGTGAATTATAGCAGGTCCAGCACGTTGGCATTATATTTGGGAGGGAGGGTGTGTCGTTAGGCAGATGTCTGTCATGTCTGTTAATTCTCGTCCAGTGGGAGCAGCTTTTCCGTCATAGACCTCCTATGCTGTTAAATATTTGCCACGTAACATTATTTTAGGATTATTTTAGTGCGTCCTCAGTTTATAGGTCTCTAATGTGAAATGTGCTAAACAACACTATTACATATTGGGCCTATTGTGGATTATTTTGGACTATTGTGGCAGTGGATTATTGCTCCGAGTGTATTATTGTTAACTAACTTTTTCTTTCTTTACCACATTTATTAGTGAAAGGGATCAGTGGCAGGGACTCAAATGCACGACTTGGCACTCAGAAAATGATTCAAAAAAACTCAAATTTAATGCACTAGGCAAGGCAAAACAGGGTGAAAGCAAAAACTAAACTGGAAACAAAGAACTGCTGGCTTGATAGAGAACTAACAAGGAAAGTGGCTGGGACACTCAACGTGACAAACAGGACGAACTGGCAAGGACAAACACTGAGCACAAGACTTAAATACACAAGGGGAGGGGAGGGAGGAGACACAGACACAGGTGAAAACAATCAGTGCGGGGCTGCTGCAAATCAGCACACATGAGAACATGAGGGCAGGAAGTCAATACACCTGAAACGAGAGGAAAGGGTAAGAATTACAAAATAAAACAGGAAGACCAGAAACAAAAACACATGACCTCAACCAGAACGAGTCTTTACAATTAGAATATTTATTGTGACAATATAATTTGAACAAATTTGCCTGCATTCCTACAGTTTAGTTATGTTTTTGATGTATTACTTTGTTTTATTCAAAAGAATTAAAGTAAGTTTAAAGTAAACCATACTATATATGACCATTAGTTCTGCCCACAGACCATAGGTTAAGACCATATCATCAGTTAGGCACAAGTAGTCCACTTTGTAATACCTTGTGAAATATACACAAATATAGTCTTTCAATATCACATAGCGCTCATCAGTCATTTAGCTCTGTTTATAACTCTAACAAGTACAATGTGTCAAAAACTCCTTAAAAGTGACAACTTTGAAATTCGGTGCATGCTTTAAAGGGATACTGTACTGTATATTGCAATGTTTAATATAAAAACAGATTATGAATTTCTGCATTAGTGTTACATAACTCAATTATATAGTATCAATATTTGCCTAGGATCTACTTTGCTTGGTAACCTGAGGAGTTTTGTCTTTGCAGGAACAACTCTGAAATTTTTTGGAGCCCTGGACCAGGAAGCAGCACGGCCGCCTTCAGCACCACCGGATCAGGATGTTTAAGTTTAAAAATGTTTTACAATTTAAAATAAACATTTTTGAGGAACACTGCATCAGTTTCATTTATTGACCTATAGAGGATCCCCATTGTTGACCTTTTATTATCATTATCATCAGTTCAATTTGCTAGGGTGGGTCAACGTAAGATGTTGCCTGTTTTCCTCTTAAACTGTAATAGATTGCTGCATCTTTGTGGATCACCTAAAAGGGTTAGGAATCTATCCATCGTAGTTTGACAAAATAGGGGCCCCAAACAGCATCTTGCATGGACCCCCAAAAAGACAGAAATGGCCCTGGTTGAACTCACAGAATCTACTGCTCCACATCAGCAAAACCAAGGAGTTTGTTGTTGAATTTAGAAATAAGCCGGCAAAGACCCTCCTATCTACATCAGTGGAGCTGAGGTGAAGCAGTTTTACATTTCTGAGTATTACCATCACTATTCAAACCAAACACAAAGAAAGTATTCACCTTTTGTTACGAGCCCAAATTGTATTTGTTTTACTTGCGTGGCACCCAGCTCTGTGAATTTCAGCGTCTGGATGACTGCAGCTTCCAGCTCTACCTGAGGTTGACCAGTGCCCACACTGCATGAAATGTGGGATTTTCGTCCCCGTAAACGCCCGGAAATCTCCCCAATTTTTGGCAGTTAATGACAACTTACCGCCTGTGAGTGTCGCGTTTGTCTGTGCCTGTAAGACATATTACGAGACAGTACGCAGGAGTTTCAGTCGATTGAGAAGAAAGAGGGTAACTTAGGCCCTGTCCACACGTACCAAAACGATCGTTTTGGTACGTGTGGACGGGGCCTAAGTCTTACCCTCTTTCTTCTCGATCGACTCCGAGTTGAACTCTTCACAGCTTCCGCCTGCGATGCAAGATCTAGTTGTTTGTACCTGAAGCTCCTGTGTACTGTCTCGTAATATGTCTTACAGGCAGCTGGAAAACAATTAAATGAGACTGGTATGAATAAAAAAAAACGTAAGTCACAGTAAAATTAAACAAGGGAGGAGAAAACAGTAAAAGTTACTTAAACAGAATGGCGTCATTATCAGCATCATGTAAATCTGGACTTGCAGACATAGCTCCGAGCAAATAAGAGGTCACGGCCTTGTTATGAGGCGAGATTAGTCTGTGAAAACAAAATGCTCACAGCGATAAACCTCCGTGTCCCTCTGTGGCAGCGAAGCGCCCTCCGTCAGTGACACTCTCCGTGGCGACCCGGCAAAGCTCCTCCCGTCAGCGCAGGCCTCCTCTCGACAATAACCGTGCCGCTAGCCTAGCTCCTGCTAGCTAGCTCCTGCTAGCTAGCTTTGCCGAGCTTCGTGTCCAATAAAACACAAACACTTCGACCGAGATGGAGAGTCCAACTCACACACTCAGAGCACGTCGTCCGACAACAGTTCACAGTCCGTTAGTGACAAAACACGACACTGACGAAACACACAGTCCACTGTTAGCTGCTCCACGCCATTAATTCATGGCTTCTTCTTCCTCACACTCCGGTCTACCCAGAAGTGTAAAAACTCTTAAAGGTCATGAACTCTCACATGTAATAAAATACTTTTCAACTTCTTTTAAAACATTCAGAACCCATGAAATTATATTTTACATCTTATCTATCTCAAAATATTTCATGCAAATTTTAACTTCTTAAAGGGGACATATTATGGTAATTTCTGCTTCTTGACATTGTTCCTTGATGTCTAAATGGAATGTTAGTAACATGCTTTGGTCGAAAAATGCTGAAGAATTGAGCACAGCAGGGTTCTTGAAACACCAGTTTCACAGCCCTGCTCTAGGTGGACGGTTTCAGTGCCTTTCCCTTTAAATGCTAATGAGCTGCTGCGTGCGCCGCCCAACACCGCCCACTTCTTCCTGCCGGAAGGAAGACGTGAGGACGGCATCGTGTGACCATGGCAACGGCTGAGTTTGC
>OMLP01017577.1:24145-129013 GCA_900302685.1 Spondyliosoma cantharus | reverse complement strand
GTACTGTTGTAGAACATCGACAGCGAGTTTGTATATTTCTGAAGGCAGCAGTAGAGCCCAGCCAGAGCGTCAATCAAGCTAACGTTAAACATACAGTGTGGATAACGTTAATGCTGAAGGAAAGTGGAGTCGTGGAGACAGACGGCTGCTCGTGCATTGCCGCCTTAGAGAAGTCATGTAACAGCTATTCTGTGGAAGGTAAACCCAACCCAAATATTTATGTTAGTCTCAAAGCCGCGAGAAACCGGTGGATAACCAGCACAAATACGAGAACTGAAGATGGCCTGCAAGATGGCGGACAGGAACGACTTCCGGTTCAAGCAAGGACACGGCAGATAACTGACATGAAGTACCGACAGGCGGCTGGCGGGCTGTCCTTGAGGGGGAGGTGGTTGTGATAATGGTTGTTAGCATGTTGACCAGCGTTTGAACCCCCCGTGTAGACCCGCTGTCTGTGGCGGCGGGACATTATGAATCATACGACATGAAACATGAAGCAGAGCAGCACCATCACAAAGACTGAGCAGCTTTGATAACAACACTGCAGCTAACATAATAAACCCTGCGTGATTATCTGAGAGGCTGCAGACATCAGACACTTAAAGACAGAACGGGACGCTAGAACCATAAATCTAAATCAAAACATGTTGCACGTTAACTACGGAAAGTTACAGAGAACAAACAACTGCGACCGAACAAACATCTCGGATTAAAAACACATTAACTGTAAATGTGAATTAAACCAGTCTCACCGTTTGAGCGACACTTTCTCTTCCTTCTCCATGTTCAGTCTGATGGCACACAGCAGCGACTCTGTTGTTTATGAGGTCAGCGTGTCAACACACACACTCACACACACACACTCAGCCCAGTCAAGTTACAGCTGCTTCCGTTCATTTTCAAAATAAAAGCCTCTTGTCAGCTGACACGCATAGAATGGTACTTTACATACTCCATTAATCAAGTAAAGATTAATTTATTACTGAAAAAAAGATTTCCCTTTTGTGTGGATCTAAGTTTGAAAAGTTGGTGAATTCGTCTGCTTTTTTTAATTAAGAGTAATCATGTTGTTTAATCACTGTAGTCAAGTAAAAAGTTAAATTAATCTTTACGTTTAACTGTTGTTACATACATATATTTGACTGTACTTCTTTTGTGTGTTGTTAACATTAGTCTATGAAAAGCAATTCATCAATAAGAATTGATAACTGATCAACTGTTAGTTTAAAGTAATTTATCCAGAAATATTACCAGTACAGAGGACTTGATTTGAGAAACATTGAGTTATGTGACACTTAAAAAGCAAGTCTGTTCTATTTATGCAATAAAGAACTGGCTGATTATAATTTACATCAGTTTTAAAAATAAAAATATGAAGTGACTGTGGCATTAATAATCACATTAGGTGTAAAACCTTAAAACCTTTTTTCTTTTTCTTTTTCTTTTCCTTTACTTTCTACCTGGTCAAGAAAACCATACATTTAATTATTTAGTTTTTATTGTATCAATAACAATTGATTAATTTAAGAACATTAATCAATCGATAGCAAATCATAATTGATCGACTGTTCAAGTCATTTATCCAAAATAACATCAAGTATGCTCAGATGTGAGGACCCAACACAGACTAAGGCTGTGTCCGAAATCACTAACTACTCCCTATATAGTGCCTCCCTGGTCCTCTCGGGAGCCTAACCATCTGACCATGCGGCATCAGGACAACCTTCACCCTTTACCTCTAACCCCTCCGTCATGGGATGATCACTCTTTGGACCCGGGACTGGAAAACCTTCCCCCAACTACATTCATTAACTCCCACCAAGAAGGATCCTTTGGTCACAGTTGAACTAACTAAGATTCTAAGTAAGCATGTGATGCAGTCCAGACACCTCGTGCTCAAAGTATCCCACAATGCATCGCGAAAAGTAGTGTACAACCGATGGTCACTAACCAAGCAATATTTACCATCATGCATTGCACTGCGGACAAACGCATGGCGGTTCCAATTCACGTTTCAACTGCGTGACAGTAGTGACGTCATTAACGGCGCCGGAGTAGTGTCCGAAAGTCCGTTTTTCTTTCTGCCGTTGAGCTCACTATATAGTCCACTATGTTGGACTCACTATGTAGTGATTAGGGAGGAGGGAATGAGTGGGTGATTTCGGACACAACCTTGGATTTATGTGATGGCAGTGGCGGACTAAGAATATTTGAAGGGCAGGGGCAAAAGAAAAAGGGGGGCACCAGCTGTATGTGGTGGGGCACCAATGCACAGAAAGTTGTGATGCGTTTATAGTGAAATGGAACTTCCACACTTGAAGTAACTTTATCATGTTTTACATACCATAGCTACACCTGAGAGGGCACTTTAACTGTGTTTTTCCAAACATTATCATATCATTGATTCTGTAAAATATAGATGGAGCTACCAGGTCTGAAACTGAAGCCGATGCAGAAGTTCCAGAACGAGGATACTCCACTGGTTGCAAATACAAGTACAATTTTATGTAAGCTTAGGAAAAAATGACCCTACTTGTAAAATGATTTATGATATCATTAAACTGTGTCGCAATGAGTTTATGGTCTCAATTTTGGTTTATGGTATCTTCAGGTTCTCACTTCTGAGTCCAAAAAGCTAAGATATTGAGTCTGTAATACCAAAGTCAAGGCTTCAAAACCAGTGGGTGGTGCATTCACATCTCAAACTCACATTTATGGTGAGGCCCTGTTTTGCCAGATGAATGTGACAGCAGACCTCTAATGTCAAACTACACATACATAATTTTTTTTTTGCCACGATAAAATTCAAAAATCCAAGTGAAGTAATAATAGGTAAAACACATTTCTGAGTGGAGAGGGACTTTGTGGATACACCACTTTATTTCAGGGACCCACAGAAGACAATAAATTAAGTATTTACAGTAATAAGAAATGATTTGTTACTCACTCCATATTTACATGACATCAGCCAGGACCACGATGAAGGTGATCATCAGTCACTTACACAGTATCTCCTGCTCCTGTTTTGTTGTAGAAAATTATGTATTGCAAACTGTTTCCTATCTCCACACATGCATAGACACAACAGCACCCTCGTGTGGAGGAACCAGTTATGTGTATATGCAGAAATTGCTTCACACAACAGAGGAGGTTCTGTAGTTATGCTGATATCAGTATGCTTGTGACCAGTCACAGTAAGACTTGCACAAAAGCAAAAGCTTAATCTTTTACCACACATTCCTCTCTGATATCCAGGCCCTGCAAGTGAAACCACTAAAGTAAACACATGACCACATAGCAGGAGAGCTGCAAGTGCTTTGCACTGAGCTGACATTTTCATAACCCTTAGTGCAGACATAAAATTGTCTTAAAGGATAAATTCACCCCAAAATCAAAAATCAGTCATTATCTACCCACCCCCATGCAGATGAAAAGTTAAGTGAAGTTTTGTAGTCCACAAAACATTTCTGGAGCTTCACAGCAAAACAGAGGTGTCGCATTTTCAAGTAGATTGGATTATGCTAGACAAGCTGTATGGAGCCATTTATGTTTTTTTTTATTGGTTGATTTGTTTTTCAGCTTTAAAACAAATCGTTGAGAGGAATGCTGAAACGCTGTTTTGCCATTACACTTTTTTAGTGACTAGTAAACTTTCCATCAACATGAGGGTGAGTATAATTACTATATTTTAATTTTGGGTCGAACTTATCCTTCAGAGGTGCACAATGTGATTACAATATGAATCAGTGTAGAAAGATCTTCACTGACTGATTTGTTATGCCTTGTCGTGATATGAGTGCCAGCAGGCCACTGTAGTTGCAGCTACATAGGTCATCGCTGTTAGCAGTATCGTCGTTACCAAGGTTAGAAAGTTAGCAACAACTCGTATTTATGTGCTAGGGAACAAAGAGCATGTTCAACTTCCAGTGGCGCCTTGCGGCTTCTTTTCTATTTAAACGGGATCTCATTCTCCCCCATCGAGGAGTGTAACCCAATTTTTTTGACTGAAAAACGAACAGCTTGTTGCATAAATAGGTAAATCACAAATCTCAAAACATTAGTCTTTCAATGTTGTTTCAGTTTAAAATCCATCGACCAGTCCTAATATTCCCTTGTTAGCGGATGCATTAATACAGAACATGCAATCCCAAAATTTCATATAATTCCCCGTTACCAAGTAACCGTGTTACATTTCAATAAAAAAACTGCTGATGGCATGGAGTCCACATTAAATGTGTAATGGCATACTTTAAATGCTAACTTGCTAATCTGGGTAACTACGATACTACTAACAGTGAGTGTAGCTGCAACTACGGTGGCCTGCAGGCACTGCCACATTGCTAACTTCTAACAGTGTTCTGGGGACCTTATTTTCCTCTGAGAACAGCTTGTTTATTCCGTTATGGGAACAAATATATATATATTATTATCTCATCATTATTGTAAATATTAAAAATCTGAATTTAATTTTCTTCTCCAAAACGACATAGTGCCCCTTTAAGTGTGCTGAGTCAGTCTGAATTACCTCACCCAGCACTGACAAGCACTGTGCCGCAGGAAATAGTCTTGACTCACCTGTGTGACTAAACAGAGGTGGCTCGCTTTGTGTACAGATATACGCTGCAATCTCGCTTCTTCGGAGACTAACATTACTTTCTTTATTTAACCATACTAATAACAAGCTAGGAGTCATCTATGAGGTTAACGCTCCCACCTATGATCTCCACCCATCATCACTACTTAGTGCTTCGTCATTGCTGCGACACCGCCTCTCCGCGGGGACCTGATCGGGAAAGTCTCAAACCTGCTCTGAAGGGAAACACCGGAATCATGGCATCAAAATAAAGGTGTGGGACAACGCGCAGAGGACACATCCGTCTGCTCAGGTAGGTCTAGCCCACTGTCACTGTGTTGACATCGCACACCTTTTTTTTCCCTTCTTCTTCCTCTTCTTCACTTCCCGTGTCCTCGCGGCGGCGGCGGTTCGTTTGGAGTTCACTGCACCGTATTTAGATGGATTACGGCAAATACGACAAGGTCAGTCGTGTTTGTGCTGTTAGCCGACAGAGAAACAAAACGCAGGAGTCATAAAAAAAACAAAAAAAAAAACGACTGGAGTGCACGGTGTAGGTGGTAAGAAATGTCTGCCAGAGGTTGCTTTCACCTGCCTGGAGCGTCAAGTTCCAAAATACTTTGTATACCACAGATACCTATCTTAAATTATGACAAACAAGATAAGTCAGAGAAGCTAATGCCACTTGAAGTATGTATATTTTATGGCAAGGTATGTTTTATTATGCTGCAAATGCAACACCTGTGTTATTGTTTTTTTTTACTTGAACAACTTATTTGGGTCAGATATACCCTTGTGATATTGTTTCCCTCTTTTTTTCTGTTCTCAGAAGATGCTAGCTAAATGCTAAGTTGTTCCCCCCACAAGGCTGTTCATGATATAACAGTCGTGTAAAAGATTAGTAGTAGTTTATGTGCTGTCATCCTTTTAATTTAATTCATATAAACTCTCTATTATGTGTCTTTTTACTGACTATTTACTGACCTGACACTGTGTTTCCCCCCCCTCTCTCTCCCTGTCTCTGACCTGGTCACCCTGTCTGGGATTATCTATTTAATCTTCTCCATGGATGTGATGTGAGTATCAATTACTATTTGAGTTATATATATATAAAAAAAAAAAAAAAGTGTATGAGAAAGGCATTATGATCCGATTGAAGCATTGCATGTTTGAATGATATTGAGGGCATTGCAGTAATGTTTTCATGCAGCACATGCAAAGTGACAATTATCTCACCTTAACAAATATACATGTAGAAATATGGCCCCTTTAATGCAGCACAATATTTCTTCAAGGTTATTCAGGGTGTGATTAAGCTCTCAGCTGCAGAGAAGTATTTCATTTATATTTATGCAACCATTCTATTAAGTCATCACTCATCAGTCTTTATAGAGACTATTAAATATTAATTCTTTATTACTTCTATTTGACATGCCATTCCCACTGGGATCTGAGTGCAGACTTTGTAGACATCGTTTGTATCCTCTGCTTGCATGTATTCGCTGTTGTGTTGTGTGACTGGTTGGACTGCTTTTCTACCATGATTCTTCCTGCATTTGTGTGAAAAGTGACCATTTTTTTATGTCAAAGGACAAAAAGGTTGTTGTACCTTATTTTATGATTAATACATAACATCCTTTTCAACATTCACCATCAAACAGATGTAAAGATTTTGGTAAACATTTTCAAGTAATCCCAGTGAGAGCTTTAGTAGCTGGAATTACGGCTTTATGTTGGCCTGCTGGTGTCCACATCGGACCAGTTTTGGGAGGGGTAGTGTGACCGTGTCGCCCTGACGCATCTGGACGCAAACACATCTTTATCTCTAATGAACACATGCTCCCAGGGTGCCTTACAGCTCTATGTTAAGGTAGATTAGTGTTGGTAGGGATTCCCTCTCTCTCACAACACATAATTAATTTTGAACCAGTGATTTGATCTTTCACCATGGAGTGTTTTTTTAATGTAACACTCAATGTGCACTTATTTTTACCCAGATTGCTGTGTATGTTTGGGAAATGTAAGTGTATAAGAGGTTATTGCATTGTTTAATATATGGGTGTCAGTATATAACAATATTGATGATAACAGTGATACTCAAAAACAAAATACTGATATTGTTTGAACAAAACACATATAATAATACCGTGTAATTAATACTTTGCCTCTTAAATCATGTATGTTTCGTTTCTCTTGCTTTGTCATAGCAGGTGGCGGTTTCACATCTTAACATCTTATTAGTTGCCACCGACCATAAAATGGAAAAATATGAATTCAATTCAGTCAAATTGTTCTTTTTCTACACTTTTGTGCGTTTATGGTTGCAGACACTCTCTCCTCTGCCATACACTTATTTATTTACCAAAGAAGAGAAAAAAGACACAGGAAACAAAGTTAAAGATGATTGTTTTTTCATGTGAAAATTTTCTATAGATTCAAAGATAATATTGATATTGGGAATTTTTTTAGGTCTTGATAATCATGCAGAGAGAATTTGATAACATGACAACACTATTTCAGTATATGTTGAGAATTTTCGTAAAAATAACATTTGGCCAGTTCTCACTTTAGACCTATAACACTGATTGTTCAGTCATGTCAACAAAATGCATGTGCATAGTTGATTCATTTGCCATTCATCCACCAGGTGGCAGTGTAATTTAAGAAAACATGGCCATGTACAGGAGCATTAGATGATCAAACACAAAGTAGCATGTACTTAGGTGGCCTGGAATGTCCACCACAATCTCTTCAAAGTACTCTGAGCTCCAGGGCTTGGGACAGTGTTTTTTTAAGGAGATCTCAGGCGACATCCAAGCACATGCATATTAGTATGGCATTTCATTTCCAGTGTGACTCATCGCTTTGCATTGTCTTTGGATGCAAATGTTTGTGGCAGTTTTCCTAGCTGCAGGAAATTCAGAAGAGTTTTGTTAGTAAACTTGTCCTTTCCTATTCTCTGCTTTAGATTAAGGTACTTGATGTACAACGTAATATCCTGAATCTTCCCCTCTAAGAGACTACACATAGTGTGATTTAAATTCTCTTAGGTGTGTGTGAAAGTGTGGATTCAAACTGGGCCTAAAACAAGAAGGATGGGCAACATGTCTGCTGGCAGAAAGGGGGCAGAAACATGGAACATTCCTGGTTCATTAATTCTTCATAACTTAATGGTGTGCTATGAATATTGATGCGCTGTTACCATCTATCCCGTTAGTGCTCTTGAGAGCTCAGATCCTGTGCACAAATAAGACCCCTGCAAGCCATGCCTCCATCACATGCACACAAAATTCATATTTAAAGCATTTTCAAAGCTGCACAAGTTGTTTCACATAAGAGGGAAGGCGGCGCGGTGTGTGATGTGTACCCAGATGCAGTATTGAAAGTCAGAGAGAGATGAATTGGGTGGAAGTGGTATGGGACGTTATGTAATCACTGAGTGATGGAGCCAGAGAGGGATAAAGATGTTCCAAACAAACATAACCCCCATGCACTCAGCTGGAATAATGCACTGCGCCATCGCATGTGCGTGTTTGCCCGTGCTTTTGAGCAAGCGAGGTAGAGTGATGGAGGAAAACAGAAAGTGTGCGTCAGTGTGTTGGGTGTGTCTTCTGTGCGAGTGGCTCGTCTCACTCAAGAGTCTGTGGTTCCAGTCTGTCACTGTCTCAAGGGACTGTGGGTCTGTGAGTGCTGCTCCTCTTCTCCTCCCCTCTCTTTTCTGCCTCTCCTCCCTCTCCTGGGTCCAGCTAAACACCTGCTCCATGCAGGAGGCACACAGCAGTGCAGGGGTTCCTAAGCAACTGAAGGCAACGCGATGAGTTCATGTTCTCTTTGTTTCCCCTCCCTCAACCTTCCACTACTTATCTCCCCGGCTTTTCATTCCAAACAATTATGAACTATATCCATAAGTGCCTTCTGCATGTACCCAGCAGAGGTTCATCAGATTTTTCCTGTTAATGCTTAATCTTACAGTAAATGTTAAACACCACCAGTGGGTGTGCTGTTGTGCTGCTTATGCATCATTACTTTGCTCAGTGATCAAAGTCTAAATAAGAATGCACGATTATCGACTGTTACTGTTCTAGAGAGCGTCTGATATTTGGTGTTGCTTCTTGATACCTATTTTGGACTTTATGATGAAATTTACAAATCGCCTTTGTACTGGTAAGAAATTTTATTCCATGCATAGCAGAATTAATTGCCCAGAAATGACATGTGTCACCGCTGTACATGCTGCATGAACTTGTCAGTGTGAGACAAAGGTGAGGGTCTCTTTACCCCATGTGGCTGTCAGAATAATGAACCCCTTTACCCCCTACCTCCCTCCTTTCTGCCTATGAGCCGTATGGCCCTAATGGGGTCAGGCAGATGGGTGGGGACCATGCCGGGGTCCATTAAGACAGCTTGATCGGACGCACATGTGTGTGCTGGTTTGTTTTTGAATGTTTAGATAAGATGTTTGAGGGTGGGTCTGGTGCCGGACATCAAAGTCCCGGTCGATACTACGATCCTCCTCTGCATTTGAAACCTTGCCTTTCTTAATATCTGACCAATTGGCTCAAGGTTGTCATGCAGATGAATGCACCATGCGGTGCCTGAATAGACTGGGCAAGCCTCTGTGGAGCATTGCTGTGGCCTCTGTGCCTCCCTCCTGTTCCTGGACATTGCACTGTGTTAATGATTGCACTCTGGCTCGCCTCACTCCATGCCTGTTGGGGATTGCTCTAAGGCGGCTTAATGTAGTATTGTACCAACATAGGGATGAGTTGTGAATTAAAACTTGATAATGTGAATACCATCTTGTACAAGCACACATGCACAGAATCTGTGGTTTACTAGCATATTTTATTACTTATAGTAAGATGTTTTCTAGTGTGCGATTGCTACAGCTCATATTTACAACATAACCAAATATCCACCTGTGTTTAAATATCCTCATATTTAATAGGTATGGAGCAAATTTACGCAGCATTTTATGAAAGTTGCATCCATCTCCTCCACCTTTTGCATGCGGTCGCGAGGCGTGCGGCTCGCTCGGCGCTCAGTTGGTCATCTCCAGTCCCAGCCTCGGTGAGACTCCACCCCTTTACGAGCATCGGACACCTTCAGCAGCACAACAAAGCATGTGTCGCTCCGCAGCATTGTTTCTCCTGTGAATGTGCGGAATATAGGATTTTGTCGGATTTTGCGCCGTTTGCTCTCCCATTGATGCTAATCCCAGAGTAGGTAAGCCAAGTTTGATATGTACGTCGGCCGAGCGGTGGGGATGAGTTGGTGTTTATTTGTTTTGTTGTACATTCGGCGCCATTTTCATACACAGATTTGTTTAAATACCCCGGCACGCTGGCCGGATACAGCCTCTGACTTCTTTGCAGGCTTAGCCTTAAAAAAAAGTTGCAAATTTAACCCGTTTTAAGATATATTATCATGAGAATTTTTAGCGACTATTTCTTAAAGCAAATTAAAGTTGCACTGCATAAATGTTGCCCGATTAAAACAGCCCAGTAGCAGTCCTACAACATCCCCATAAATCAGAAGCGCTCCGTATCAGCGGAGGCAGCGAAGCGTTTTCACACATCCATGTGTTTTGGTAAAAAAAAATGTAAGTTATCACTGTGTTTACAGAGGGCGCACTGTTTGAACGTTTTAAGAAACGTACTGTTTGGAAAAATGTTTGTTTACACAATTAGGTATATTATAAAGTTATGTAATGGTTGATTAATATCTGGTATGCAAGGATGAATGATTACTATATGGGGGAAAACACTGAATACATTTTCTGAATACATTTTCTGTTTTCAGTTTCCTTAATTCTTTCTATTTAACAATGGCTCATTGTCACATTAAGTACATGACAGAGGTCTGATGATCAGTGTCACTGGATACAGTAATCCTAAATTAAGATTAAGAACTGACTGAAAGGCGACAGGATTGCCCTATTTTGTCCCCTAAATAATTCACATTTTAAGTAGTTATCATTCAGATAATGCACTTATGTGTCTTCATGTCAGCAATGGGTGTTCTCGTTCTTGAATTCTTCTCTGTGAGGTGTGTTACAGCTATTTTCAAGAATCTGTCAGATGTTGTTGTTTTTTCATGCTGCTTCAGAGATGGCATCGCTCTCGGATTAAATTTTCTGCTTGAGATGACTTGCTTTTACCCCCAATAAGAGTAAATGGGTTAAAAATATCCATCTTTGCTGTAGGGCAGCATATGTGCGTGCGTGCGTGTGTGCGTGTGTGTGTGTGTGTGTGTGTACTACCCATAACGCACTTAAGAGAAGAAACTCATCCAATAAGCCTCATCTCCATTGATGATACCACTGGATATATATAGTCAGATAATCTTTTATGAAGCGCTGCAGATATGACGTAGGGGGGATGAGGGAGAGGCAGCATTAGTGGAGTAGTACTGGTGTGGCTTGCATGACAAACACATGTAAACACAGAGGTTAAAAAATGACAGAGATAAGACCCGGGTGCCCGGGGTCTCCTGTAATGCTGAATCAGCAGTGTTGTGAACACCGAGCTGCTGAAGTGATGCTGAAGGATGTTTTTGGCTCTGCTGTGTGAGAGTGAGGTCACCGAGGTCCCAGAAGAGCTTGCTGGTGTTAATCCTCTTTTGGGAGTTATGATGCATTCGTGCAGTTAGACTACTACTCTGTTGTGTGAGCATTACTAAAGAGGGAAGCGACTCCACATGCTATAGAGTTGTTTGAGCTTGTCTTCATGAATGAGGCAGTCTGCGGATGAGATTAGTATAAAAACCTATTCAAATCATCAAACTTTATATAATCTTCACACAGAATATAAAACAGTAGAATCACTTTATATATTACTTTAAATATAGTAAATAGAGTTCACATAGAGTATAGAGTTACAGTACTCCAAAACCTTTAAGAAATGACTTTTACTATCTGGATGCAGATCTGGATTTTTTTGTGTCTCGCATACAAAAAAGAACACTTCTTTCATAATGTGCACTAATGTACATATATACTATTTTGTCAATGTGGTTTGGCTAAGGTGATGTTGGAGATGGATTCAGAATTGCTTTCAGGGCAACCGCAGTAAATCAATCACGCTACTTCATTCTTTTCCCATGTCGGTTCATGTTACAGCATCTGGCTCACAGACCATCTGTGTGTATTGATTAGTTTAGAACTGGGTTTGGGGTAGGTTTACACAGAGGACTAGACTGAAGTAACCCTTTGTAGCTAAAAAGCTTTTTGTTGGGCATCACCCAGTACTCAAAGGATACATGTTGTCGCAGTGTCCATGATTGCAGAGCTTTATTCATAGTTTGATCACATTGTTTAAGGGTCTACATGTCAATTCATAATCTTACATGCATTCAGTATTATGTTGCACCAAACTGTCGTTTAATGAAAAGGTCATGTGTACTATAAAGACTTAAGACATTCAGTGCTGGCCCATTTTGTGTGTATGCACGATGCTGCTGGGCAGGCTTGTATGTTTTAACTGATCATACGATCAGTTTAGCTAGGCACATGTTAGCATGTATGTTGGCATGTGTGCATCTGTGTTTACTCAGAGAGGTTAATAGGAGCCACCATGTGGCCATAGGACGGATATCTTGGCTTTCAGTTCATTTCTTTTGATTGTCCGCCAGGTAGGCGGGGCTCCACATAAAACCATGAATCAGCACAGCTGATTGCAACTTCAGCCAGCTTTTCTCTCTCTCCCACACACCAAGAGACACACACAGATGCATGCACACGCATAGAGGCAGACTGAAAGACGGAGAGAGAGACAGAGAATCAGAGTGGAGGGAGACAGTGAGATAGATACTGTAGGCAGGTAGATGGATAGAGATAATCTCACTTGGTCACTTGGGGGCTGATTAACTCTAAACTCCTTCTAATTCCTTAAGCCTACTCGCAGTACCCAGGAAACATGCTTTCTTTTTGTCCTACCATTCATCCAGGGTAACATTATTGTGGAAGTCATGTTATTTGTCAGTCAGTGACCAGTGTTGAGAAGGAAGGTTCAGTGAATTCACTCAAAGCAAATTAAATCTCTCTCTGATGTCTGATAAACTAGTCTGAGCAAATGCGGCTGTGCACACATGTATGCACATGTGCATATGGGTGTTGTGTGCAGTGTGCTGTGAACAGAAATAGATATGAGCTTGTCTGTAAAGGCTAACTAATGAGTCCCTGCATCTTGAGTACATGTAGCTATTTATACACTATACCTCCTCCTCCTTCTTCTCTGCAAGTTCTTCCCCATTCACTGCTCTTGTCTCATCTTGTCACACCGATATACGCCCACAAACACACGCAAAGCAGCAGCGCTACATCATCACTGGCAAATAAAATGAAGGTTTTGGTATCTGAACAAATTCCTGAATATATTGAAACAGCAGTTAAGTCATCATGTCAGCATCAATTCAAAATGAGAACGGTTAATAAACTGGATCTCACACTGTTGGTGATCCTTATATTTAAGCGACATTATGCAACTATTTTAACTTAAAAATCAGCTTCCAAATTATTTTGATGCTGATTTGTAATAAGGAGAATAATTCTTTACGATACTACGTCACACGGCCACCGACTATTGTTCTTCAACTTAAAACTCACATTGGTCCCAAATGCTCATGCAGGTCCAATGAAAAATGGCTTGGATGAAAGTGATGTGGGGCACTGAAATGAATGAATTTACTGTTTATTAGACCACAGATGCAACAAGAATTAGGCTTGGAAAACGGTTGACACAGGAGCGGAGTGTTTCTGGGGGCCAGGCCTCACTGATTACAGCTGAAAAACACAACTTCATAACTTTATTCACTGATTTTCGTGAAACTGGATATTTAATGGAGAAAATTACTCAGCGATTTATGAAGTTTTCTGATGGACACATAGCTTTACTGCTACTAACTGTAGCTGCCGCCTGCTAGTTAACTCAGCTAGCCATGCAGCTAGGTACTTTTAGCTGACTCTGCCTGGACTGGAACCTGTGCTTACACCGCTAGCAAAAGACCTTTGGAACACAGGGAGGAGAAAGTCCTCAGGCCCACGTCAGGATGACCCATGGGAGAGAATCGGCTAACAGAACCACTAACTGCATGGCTAACTCGGCTAACGAAGTAAAGGCAGCTACTGGTACCAGCAGATAGCAGGTACTTTAGGAACGTGTAAAACTATCTGTCCATCAGGAAACTCCATAAACCACTGACAGTCGAGGCAGAGCAGCCAAAGGACATTAGAAGGAAAACCAGAAATGGTTTACTCCATAAAATATCTAGATCAGAGTTTTTGTTGGAGCTACTTTCAGTCACGTTAGTACGATAATGGTGTGTACTTAAATTACACTCCTGACAAAACTGGAGAGGCCCCAAGCTGCAAAAAACATACATTCTTGCATTAATAGATTTCTACAAAAAAAAGTAATTTAAACTCATCATCATCTTGTGGCAGTAACCAAGATGTGATTCAACATGCCATGCCAAGAATCTTTGTCCCTCATTGACTTTTGGGGTTTTCAATTGCATGTTCTCTGTCTCTCTCCAATGAAATCAATGTAATTGAGTGGTCTTCATCCCCCTATTAGGGCACAGAATATTTGAACTCCTAAAGTCAGGTAAAATGTGACATTTCCTTTACGTGAAAAAAGCTGAGTCAAATCAAATTTCAAATGGTCTTCCTGGGAACATCAAATTCAAATAAGAGTCACTGAAACTCTAAATCAAATGATTATTCAACTCCAGCCCTGGCGTTTGCACCTGATCCAGCAGCTCTGTTTGAGCTCAGTCTTGCTAGAGGGTGGCCTACTTCATCTATAATTTAGCTCATTAGAGACAGTAATTATGTAGGATTTAGGGCAGGGTTTCTTTTAACAGTACTGCAATATTTCATCTAATTACCTCCATCCCCAAAAAACTTATTATGTGAGATTGATGCTGTATTGAGAGCTCCTATGGTGTGGCTGTCGCTATCTCAATCAGTCATGATGCAGGTTAGGTCCTGCTCAGCTGGCTGATAGCAGAGATGTTAGATAGGAAGCACAAAATGGAGGAGGCAGCAGACACAAGCTCAGCTGGTCCATTAGGAGCATGTCTGTTTCCTGACAATCACAATTGAGATGACAGAGCATTAAAAGACCCAGAGGAGCCCGTGAGCATTGATGCATATGTGTGTGTGTGTGTGTGTGTGTGTGCGCGTGTGTGTCTGTGTGTGTGTGTGTGTGTGTGTGTGTATGTGTGTCTGTGTTTGGTGACCTAGGGAATAGGCCTATGGGGGGTCCTGCGGGGGGAAGGGTAGGCAGGATTAGTTATAGTGTGCAGCGCAGTTATTGGTCACTGGACACAAACAATGGGAGGGCTAAAGAGGATTTGGTCTGTGTGCGTACCCCCCCCCCTCCTCCTCCTCTCCTGCTGTCCTGTAGTGCCAGTGGGAAGTGCATGGTATAGAGAGCCAGGCTGCACCCTTTAGGGCGGCCCTGTACATCTGGAAGATTGGCCTGTCTGCTTGTCTCGTATCACCCCTCCCCCACACCATACAAGGCAGAGTGGGACTTGAACTACATATGGAAGAGACAAACACAGCCACATTAAGTCACCAATTAGACAGCGCATACTCCAGACAGGATGTGAACCAGTCTCATCAAAGACAAAAATTGATTGTGATATTTGTCTGATAAATCTCGCTTAGGAGAGGTGTAGCGTGATTGCATAATACCTGCGGTGTATTTCAGTCAGTTGTGTGATTCGATCAGCTGGTTAGAGGTTTCTAAATATACCAGATCTGTCCTCGTGCTGCCACACCAGTGAATCAAAGTTGTGTTGGTTAGATTGCAAGGTGCTTGTTGTAACTTTGAAGCACATCATTGTACAGTTAAGATAAGTCAGTTAAGCAAATATTTTTATACTGTTGGATATTGACAGCAGTCTTAACGTCAGGTTGAAAAGGACAGAAGGTAACATTTGCTGCTACATATAGTAAGTAAATAGTATGTTCTGTTTTTAGATAGACCATATGGATAAAAGCTTCAGTTTATTTGTAATGTAGCCCGACCATCATACCATCATCACGTAAAAGTTTTTAGATTCAATAACAATGTATTGCTGATATAGAGTTTTCATTAGGAATCTCTAAAATTGAGTTTTTAAATCATCGTGACCACAGTGATTGCTCTGCAAATTCTTGTGTATATTGGTCCGCACGTCTATATGCTGATACTTACCGGTATATCTGTGTTAAGCTAATATCAGCCGATATCTTGGCCTATCCTAATACAATACAATAACAAGAAATAACCAGACATAAATGTGCATTTTTAGCCAATTAAGCAATTTGAATACATGAGAAATTAAGATTCTGAATTACATCAATGCAAAAATCCTAAAGATTCCTATATTTTCCATGAAGCAGTCTTTCTCATTGGTTTGCAGTACTGCCCCCACGGTGACCTAATCCACTAATCAATACTAAAAATGTATTGACCATTTTGTGTCATTTCATGGTATATCATCATGATACCTAGTGCTGGTACCTTACATGACCTGTGCCGAATGGATTTGTGTGCGATGAAGAGCCGCGCATGTTTGGCGATGACCCAGGCGGTGCTAATATGCAGCCTCGGTGCAGAATGCCTCCTTTGTGTCAGTGAGATTTAATGAGTCTGCGATAGGCTGTGTTGCGAGCTCACCATCAGAAACTCCATGTAGACACAGACACACTCTTCAACAAGGAAGCCTATTGTGTGATGAAGTGATGTTTGTGTATGTGTGTGTGTAAGTATGTGTGTTTGAGTTGGTGTCTATAATGTGTGGGTGGCAGTTGGCTTCGTGTTTTATGGAATAAGTCTCATTGATGCCACTCAGAGTGGGCAACTAACAATAAGTTAAAGCAGCAATTTAAATGACTAATTGTAGAAAAAATGCCTGTGGTAAATTGATCTCGCTTAGGTCGTCAGCTTAAACAATTCAGTATTAAGTGAGAATAATGAAGAATGCATACAGATTAACCTATTTGCATGATAAAAAAGATAATGTCTATTATTATCACTGTGTATTGAGAAAAATCAATTAGGCCTATTGTTATTGAAGATTTAACAAGAAATAATCTTTTTTTGTTGTTTGTAGAGATACATCTAATAATTCTTAATATAAATGAATTTACCAATTTTGTAATAACTGAATCAATTATTTGAACTTTAAAATGTCAGAAAATTGTAAAAGAGACAATGTCCTGAAAATTGTGTTTTTCTCTGATCAACTGTTAAAAGATAAGGGATATTTACTTGCACATAACCCAAAAATATGCAAATTCAGGAATCTAGAATCTGAGAACCGTAGTACAACTTACTTATTGGATCAGCATAGTACAGTCCATGTGTTACATTTGCTTGCCATTGTGTTCTACACACAGGCTAATAGTCCACTGCTCCTAATCTTGTTTGTTGTGTTCCAAGTATAGCCGTGCTGTGCAATGTCACACTCTGTACAGCACTGTGACCTTTCTCCATCTCTGACTCCCTTCTGTTCTCCTTCCCAGTGGCTACCATGACAACAGAGGCAAGTGCAGTGAGCGAGGCGGACACTGAGGGCAAGCAGACAGCCAGCAGCGCCAAGCCCGAACCTGAGCCAGAGAATAAGCAGAAGCCAGAGGCGGCCGCGGCCGAGCCAGAGGGGGAGAAGTTGACCAAGAAGGCCCAGGAACAGGCTTCTGAGCCTGGGCCTGCTGACGTAGCTGCCTCCCCTGAGGAGGACCAGCTGAAGCCTCGCACCCGGACCTCTGCTGGCAAAGGCCTGTCTCGCCTCTTCTCCTCTTTCCTTAAACGGCGCTCACAGTGCTCTGAGGGAGAGGGGTTTGAGGTAGAGAAAGCCAGGGAGGAAAAGGCAGACAAGGAGGAAAAAGCTGAAAAGCCAGAAGAGGAAAAGGAGGAAGAGGTGAAAAGTGAACAGAAGGAGGCTAAAGTAGAGGAGGCAACATCTGAGGCAAAAGAGGTTAAAAAGAAAGAGGAAAAAGAAGAAGAGAAAGGGGAGAAAAAGAAAGAGGAAGAAAAGGTTGAGAAGAGGGGAAGTAAAAAGAAAAAGAAAGAAGCCAAGAAGAAAGGAGAGAAAAAGGATGAGGACAAGGTGAAACCGGAGGAGGAGAAAAAGGAAGAGGAAAACTTGAAAAAGAAAGAGGAAAACTTGCAAAAGAAAGAGGAAAATTTGAAAAAGAAAGAGGAGCAAAAAGAGGAGGAGAAGGCAGAGCAGACTGTAGAAAAGGGGGAGGAAAAATCAGAGACAAAAGAAGAAGAAAAGAAGGAGACTGCTGAAGTTAAAGAGAAGGGGGCGGAAGCCGGGAAGAAAGAGAGTAAAGACGAGGAAAACATTGACAAGAGGGTTGCAAAGAAAAAAGAAAAGGAGGAAAAGGTAAAGAAGAAGGAAGAAGAAAAAGCAAAGAGGAAAGCTGAGGAAGATGAAAGGGTAAAGAAGAGGGAGGAAGAGAAAGCAAAAAAGAAAGAGGAAGAAAAGGTGAAAGAGGCCGAAAAAGCAAAGAAGAAAGAAGAGGAGAAGACAAAAAAGAAGGAAGAGGAGAAATCAAAGGAGACAAAGAAGGAAGAGGAGAAGGCAAAGGAAGAGGTAAAGAAGAAAGAGAAGGAAAAGGAGGAGGAAAAGACAGAGGACAAGCAAAAGAAGGAAGAGGAAAAGGGGAAGAAAAAAGAGAAGGGGAAGAACAAAGGAAAGAAGGAGGTGAAAGGTTCAAGTGAGGAGCAGGTGAAAGCGCCTATTGCTGCTCCAGAGCCGGAGCTTAAAACTGAACCAGACATTGAACAGGCTCCTGATCAGCACTCAATAAGCAGCGCAGAGACGCAGGTGAGTCTGACACTGACAGCAACCAGTTAGCTTAGCTTAGCATAAAGACTGGAAAACAGCCTGGCAATGGGAGGAAAATCCACCCACTAATAAGAGTTGAACCTCCTTTGTTAAATCTGTGAAAGAATTGAAGTCTAACTTTTCTTTTTTTTTATCTTTGGACAGAGCCTCACTAGCTCTTTCCACCTGCTTTCAGTTGTTGTGCTAGGCTAAGCTAACCGACTTCATATTCAATGGACGGAGAGTGATGTCTATCTTCTCATCTAAGTCTGGGCAAGAAAGTGAATAAGTGCATTTTGCAAAAGTCAAGCTTTTCTTTTAATCATGAGGGTTCAAAGCAGGACAGACGTCTTGACAAAAATCTGCAGAGAAAGGTCAAAAACTGAGCCCTCCTGTATAGAAATTCATGCTGCAGATTTGACTGTAGTAGAGGAACACATGTTTTTTTTCTTCCAATGAATATTTTATGATGTGGACAGCTTGCTCAGCGAAAGTAACTATGTTGCTTGGAGCTGAAAGCTTGGTCTGAAACAGAAATGATCCATGCTGGTCTTGACTAGAGCTAGCATCAACAGCAGTATATGCTGTTTACTGGGTTTATTAATAATAGCGCCATCATCATGTGAAAACAAAGTACATTTTGTTCTCCCCATTCTTTTTTTTATCTGTATCTGACATCCTTTCTGAATGTCTTGACTCTGCCAGCCACCACAAGAGGAACACAAGGAAGAAGCTGAGATAAAGAAGGAGCCTGAAGTAGAGGAAGAAGCGAAGAAGGAGGACACAGAGACAAACGAGGAAGAACCAGCAAAACAGGAGAAAGAAGGCAAAGTAGAGGAAAAAGGAAAGGAGGAGGCAAAGAAGGAGAAGCCTGCAAAAGAGAAGAAGACAGAGAAGAAGACAGAGGAGGCTAAAGGCTCCAAACGTCAGAAAACCATGCAATGCAAAGTCACCTTACTGGATGACACTCAATTTGAGTGTGAACTTGATGTAAGAGACCGCCCAAATTGTAGTAATGACTACAATCCCTGTTAAAGACACATTAATGAATATTCCTCTGTCCTTCTTTCTCATGTAGAAACATGCTAAAGGCCAAGAACTTATAACAAAGGTGTGTGACCATGTCAACCTGATGGAGAAAGATTACTTTGGCCTTGCTCACTGGGACACACCAACCAACAAGGTAGGTTGTTTTTGTCTGCTCCTGTCATTTCAGGTTCTCTGCAAAAGCATAATAAATATTTTACATGACACTGGCCAGAAATTGATTGTGAGCAGATGGTTATTTCATTTATATCCCTTATTTTCCTCAGACATGGTTGGAAGCCACCAAAGAGATACGGAAACAGGTTTCGGGTGCTGTGTACGAGTTCGCATTCAGTGTGAAGTTCTACCCACCTGATCCGGCACAGCTTACTGAAGACCTCACCAGGTGAACATCTCTAGTTTTAAAGAAAATATTTTTGACGTTCGGAATCTACTTTTTTCCAGAGAAATAGCATGTTATATTGTGAGCTTTAGAGGTGCTGGCAGACACATTCCCCCTACTTCCAGTCTTTCTGCTGAGCTAAGCAGTGTGATCTCAATGTTCTCATCTAACTCCCAAAAATGCTACTACAGTAAAATCTCTTAAAAAAACAGAATCAAGTTTTTGTCTCCTTAAGTGAGCTTATTTTTCCCTCTCGCATCTTCTTCAGGTACTATCTGTGTCTTCAGCTGAGGAAGGACATTATGCGTGGTGTTCTACCCTGTTCCTTTGTCACACTGTCCCTGCTGGGCTCCTATGTAGCCCAGTCAGAGCTTGGGGAGTATGACCCAGAGGTCCACGGAACAGAATATGTTAAGGACCTGACCCTGGCCCCCGGACAGAGCAAAGAGCTGGAGGAAAAAGTAATGGATCTGCATCGCACATACAGGTAATCAAAGGGTATGGGCATCGACTGAAACAACATGGTGAAGGCTTTCTTTAGTTAGTCAACAATTGTGTAACATGTAACTAAAATGTGTCTAATCACAATTCAGCAGACAGGAATCTTTAGTGTTTCTACAATTATTTAAATACATGATTTTAAGAGTCCTTTAAATAATTATGTATCATTAAAAAGACCCTTCTTTTCTATGTTTTTCTAGGTCAATGAGTCCAGCCCAAGCAGACATGTTGTTTCTGGAAAATGCCAAGAAACTCGCCATGTATGGAGTTGACCTGCACCAAGCTAAGGTAGGGATTTGTTTTAATTATGTTGCCTGTTTAGATGAATGTTTTGTGGCTTACCTGGTGGTGCAGGTTTTTCATGGAAATTCTAAAATCCTAAAGTCCATAGTTTAAGTATGCACTGATTTCCTTTAATTTTTAAAATGCCTGTCATTGTTTGGCAAAGGCCTGTGTGTATTACATCAGTTGCATCCAGTTTTTAATTACAAAATTGATGTCAGCACCCCTCCCTTCAAAAAAGAGGAGAGATTAATAACATTTCAAACTCCATGACCTCAAAACCCAAGTCCTCATAGTGTGAGAAAGTCTGCCTCCCAGTGACTGTTTATTGTAATTGCAATGACAATATCATAACCGTTGTTCACCCCGTTCTTGTGTGTGCAGGATCTCGATGGTGTCGACATCACACTGGGGGTTTGCTCCAGTGGTCTGATGGTTTACAAGGACAAGCTGAGGATCAACCGTTTCCCTTGGCCCAAAGTGCTCAAGATCTCTTACAAACGCAGCAGCTTCTTCATCAAAATCAGGGCATCAGAGGTAAATCGGAATTTACATTTTAACATCATGTTTTTTTTCTTGTTTTTTAAAATTAGGACTTCAAATCATACTTCCCTTATCTGTTACCTTACTTTTAAATTGTATGAACTTCTATTTATTACCTAGAGATAACTACTACCTTTACACTTGGACTCATGTCACTGGAGCCATTCCTTGAATTTGTTTTATGTTTTTGTACTGAATTTACCAGAGCATTATTACATTTATGATATCACTGTGGGGTTATGATAATCCCATTGTTGTATTTCATATTTTTTTTAACTGGTAGGGATTGTTGCTGTAGTGGATGTTCTTTGTCTATACATATAGATTTAAAGTGACTCAACTGGGCTAATCAATTGAAGTTACCTTAATTTAAACAAAATAACACAGACCGCAATTCAGGTTATTGTTCTGTAACTTCCATCTTTATATGTGGAATCCAAATACATTTCATTAAACACATTTTTAATATTAATTAATATGAATTTAAGACATTGTTTTTAGAAGTAACAGGGTTTAGAGTTTGTTCATTCAACCCAGCTCAGGGATGTATGTGATGGTTTGTGTGGCATGGTGGAATAATGTAACTTAAAGCCATTATGTTCAACTTTTACATTTTTTGACTTCTGACTTTCTTTCTTCACTTACAGCAAGAGCAGTACGAAAGCACAATTGGCTTTAAACTGCCCCACTACAAAGCCTCGAAGAAGCTGTGGAAAGTTTGCGTTGAACACCATACCTTCTTCAGGTGAGACCAGGTCGCTCTCGCCTTATTCTGAACGACACTTTCCTGCCTGGCAACAGAGGTTATCCTCAGGTTCTGTCTATCCCCTGGATAATTGGCTAACTGGTCTATGCAGCTTAATCCCTATATTGGCTCGCTGACAGTTTAACCACAGAAGAAAAGCTACCCATGCAAGCCGTGGTCCTGACCTTAAATTAAACCTCAAAGATTTTGTCTACTTAATACGATGAAGGTCAAAGTTGTTGCCAACCTTGTTGCATAACAGTGAAGATACAACACAATTTATGTTTGAACTCCTGCTACAGGCTCTGTCACTTTTATAAATTATATTTTGGAAAGATGAAAATTAAACAAATGCTTTTTTCTCTCACAGGGTTCCAACAGTAGAGCCCCCCGCATCACGTCGCTTCCTCGTCTTGGGCTCCAAGTTCCGGTACAGCGGGCGCACTCAGGCCCAGACCCGCCAGGCCAGCTCCATGATTGACCGCCCAGCCCCTCGTTTCACACGCTCTGCAAGCAAGAGGCTGTCCCGTAACCTAGACGGAGGTATGTTCAAGTGTGTGATACGGTGTTGGAATCACACATGAATCTCGCATTAGAAACAAAGGTTCGATAAGCTGCTCTCTGACTTGTTTCACTCTTGTAGCTGGAGATGAAACTCTCCAGTTCCTACAACGACTCTCCACATCAACCAGGTCTGAGGTTGATGATTGGTCACTGATATTGACATCTGACAAACCCCAGCCATCTCATGAATTCCCAGGTACCAGGAGCTGTGTGGAGATGCACCTGCACTTTTTTGGCATATTTGCAGCATTTGTTTTATTCTCGCTCGCAAACAGCCTTTTCACATCATTTAACATGCTCATTCGTTGTGGCTCATTTGCTTTAATGGCAGTAAACCTTTAAACAGGTTGCTTGTCAGCTGTGGCACAGATGGTTAACTTGTCAGAACGCTGACCTTCTTTGACATGTGGGTAATGTCACCCACCTTGCTTTCCCTGGAATGATCCCAGGGTACCGTTGGTCACTGAAATTAAGGAGTTTCCTCACAAAGTTAACCACGCACAGGCATTTCCAGTCTTGAGGCTGCTCTTCCTCGTTTATTGGCATTTTCAAAAGTTGATGCTTGATGTATGCTGCATATTGGCTTTCATTTGCTTCTTGCTTGTACCTCTATGTCCAAAATCTTAACAGACTGAGGTACTTGTTGCTGCTCCAGTGGCTGTCATTAAACCAGGATAAAGCTGGTACTTGAACATCAAAAAAGAATAGACAGTTTTGTCCTTTTTTATCCATTCTTGTTTGTGTGAAGCATGAGGGCCATGTTTCATTCAGCTTTGTACTAACCTCGGCTTACTGGACTCCCAATAGTCTGCTACAAATGCCTGGCATCTGGCTTTGTTAAAAAACACGCTTGAAGCACTGTGAAGCATTCACAGTGGCTGTCATCTCTCCAGCACAAACATTACATAACCACCATCGCTTCGTCATGTCTTTACAGCCAGAGTGAAGTCTGAGCAGACTTCTGTTCAGTCCGGGGAGGCCGGGCAGTCTGTTCGCACAGTAACAGTGACCTGGCAGGACACAGAGACTGTGCAGACTAGCTCTCAAACCATCACCCAGACAGCCAGTCAGCCATGGCAGGAGCTTGCATCTGATGAACAGCAGCAGAGGAGAAAGGAAGATGAGTGGTCTGCTCTGCTCCTTCGTTACCCTCCTTTTCCATTTGTCCCACCGTCTGATTATGTGAAACAGACAGGTATTTTTTGGTTGAAATCTGAACCCAGAATGTGTAAATCTGCTACTTTGACTTGGATTTTGAAGAAAATGCATCTAAATTTTAATTCATTCCAGAATACTTGCACTTAATTAATTATATCACTACATATACACTGCATTATCCTTAAAGGCTTCTATAGAAACCAAGCATGTGGTGCTATTCTGCCGCATGTTTTCGAGCATGTGCAGATTGAGGCTCTTGTGGGATTGCTTATCTGGTATGAAACTGTTCATTTTTGTTTCTCTGATGTTGTCAGCTAAGCTGAGGTTGGCAAAAATGAGCTCTATGGACAAACTATTGCAACCAGCATTGAAACAGCAAGATGATTGGTACCTTTACTTTGACCGAATCTTCAGCCTATCCTCACTTGAGCGTACTGACAAACCATGTGAGTTTCCCTGTGTCGAAAATATGACCTGCAGTTTGAATACTTTTGTTTTTGTACAAATGGTTTATTGTTTTACTCTCCCCTTTAATCCTCCCAGTCTCTTCTGTAGCTCAGTTCCAGCTCCAGCAGGAGGATGAGCAGGGCATGTATGTGGCAGAGCAGGAACTGACCAATGAACAGGTCATTGAGAGGCTGCAGGAAAATGTGACCTTGATAGATCAGCTGAGAGAGATGCATATTTTGGAAATGAGGTTGAAGGAAGTGAGGGTTTTAGAGGAAAGGCTCCAAGAAATGGATGAGATGGCAGAGATACTTGAGGAAGTAATAGAAGAGGAATTGGGTAAGAAGGAGGTAGATAAGTTGAGAGACGAAGAGCGAGATTTGGAGCTGGAAGAACAAATACAAGCTAGAGAAGTAGCTAAAACAGTGGTGAAGAAATCAGTGAAAAGAATAGAGGATGATGAAGTGGATGAACTAGAAGAGGAGATAAAGCAAGTGTTTTTAAAAGGCTTGATACCTGAAGAGGAAGAGGCTGAGGTGACACAGGAGAGTCTAGAAGCGGTGAAAGATGAGAGCCTGTTAGATGATAGTTTGACAGAGAGGCTACGACAGATTGAAAAAGAATGGCAGAACGAGGTGGAAGAGAAGTCTGGCACCTCAGATGTCATCACTACCACTTCTGTAGTGGCATACCAGAAGGTGGAGCGCAGGACTAAGAAGAGGGTAACTATTGTAGATGAGAGGGGGCCAAGGAGGGAGGAAACTGAAGAAGTGCGGGTACAGACTAGTGTCATCTCAGAGGAAAGCTTAGAAAAAGAAGAGAAATGGAGTAAGACAGAAATACTAGAGGACATAACTGAGAGAAAAGTATCAGAGAGTCTTCAGCCTGAGGTTAAAACTCAGGTGACAGATAAGGACGTCTGGTTCGTACTTCTTGACCGCCTTCCATACAAAGCTGTTTTCATACCACCAGGTACAGTATTTCAGTTTAAGTCCTCTACTAATGCCTCTAATATTGTTGTATCTCTACTACTATTATCACTACAATTGCCTTCACTAATATTTTTTTATGCACAGTTTACATTAAAAAATTAAGTTACACTTGACGTCTCCATTATCTTTCTATTGAATGTAAAGAGGGTTTTGCTTTGAAACTTTAACAGGCTTGCTCCTAACTCGTTTTGATGGCTTTTTCCTTTATCTTATAAATATAATTTAACATTTATGGAATGGCTGTCTGCGCTGGGTATAGTTCGGGCATTCGATGTAGTTGTCCTAATGGTGCAAAAGGGGTAATAAAGTGGATATCACAAGATTAGAAACAACCTCAGCCTTCGTTTTTTGGTGAATCCAGGAGAAGTGGGTAAATTTAAAGGGTGGTATTTCAGTAACCAGAATGAAAATAAAAGATCCCATATTGTAGACAGAATGATCAGTATGTACAGAGTACACGTATACAGAGTTGAATAAGCTTAAAACAGGCTGACCTACACAGTACATTCCTCTCAAAATACTGTGCTTGTGGTCATAAAACACCAATATTAACATATTAACCAATAATTTTTCGTGCTTTTGCTGAAATTGTACTTGTCAGCGGCTACAATGAGATGTGTGGAATGCTTGATTGTGGACTTGCAGTCTTGGAATTTGTCTATTGCAAGTGAGAGTATCCTCTTTACTGTCATCATTAGTTACCCCCGTGGAAAGTGCTCAGGTGATTGGAGGCGAGTATTTCACCTCAGCGACTGAGATTACAACAGTTGAGGAGGAAACAGAGGTGATAGTGGAAGAGAGAAAAATAACAGAGGAGGAGGTATGGCGTACACCAGAGATCTCACCACCACAGACCATCACAGAAAGAGATGATGACTGGTTTGTGCTGCTGGATGTTATTTCCAGAGAAACACCTTATGTACCACCAGGTACTCCTCAAACCTCCTGTACTACTTTTCAGCTCTTGTGCTTTACTCTGTGCTTTCTCGCTATATGTAGTAAGTGTATGTTACTGCTTGTGTTAAAAGACTATCTCCTGACTTTGCTCACATCAGTTACACTGAAGGAAAGAGACGCACTGGATACAAAAAGTTTTGTCTCTGTGGTTCAAACTGCACCTGATGAGGAGATTAGAGAAGTAGTAGCTGAAGAAAGGAAGATCATACAGGAGGCACCAAGACTTCTACAAGAAATCCCACAGCAGCCAGTGACAGACAGGGACGATGACTGGTTTGTGTATCTGGACGTTGCTCCCAGAGAAAAATCATATGTACCACCAGGTATTGCTAAAATCCCACCACTGCTTCACAGCTTTATTAAAGCAAGCAATTATCCTGAGTTTTGCAGATGCTCTTATCCTTAAATCCTCCGTTCTGTCCATAATGTCTGAGGATTATTTTTATCCCTTTTGTTCTTAGTTGCTGTTGCACAGCGTGTTGAAGTGTCTCCAGAAGAACGTGTCTCCTTGGTTGAAACGACAACCATTGAGAGGATAGAAAAAAGAGTGGAAGTTGTGGTAGCAACCACTGAAATAAAAAAAGATGTGAGTGAAAAGCAAGAAGTTGTTCTGCCACAGGCTGTGAGAGAGATAGAAGATGACTGGTTTGTGCTGCTGGACGTTGCCACTAGAGAACCATCATTTGTACCACCAGGTATTGTCGGCTTTCCCTACGGTCCTTACAAGCTTATTTTGCAATTTTTGATGATTCACAATACTTTATTCTGTTTGTCATTAGTTACCATGGGCGAGTATGCTCAGGTCTATCGTGAAGAACGAATTTCTACTGTTGTGGAAACGATTCCTACTACTACTGCAACGGAAGCACTAACAGTAGAGTCCAGGAAGGAGGTTGTAATTGAAGAGATTGTGGTGCGGAAGGTGGACAAGAAGTTTCCCACACTTATTATTTCAGAGCAAAAAGTATCCCTAAGAGAAAGAGATGATGACTGGTTTGTGCTGCTGGATGTTGTCCGCAGAGAACCATCATTTGTGCCACCAGGTATTGACAATTGCCAATTGTGCTCACAAGCTTATTTTGTACTTTTTGGTTGAAGTGTGTTTCTTACAATACTTATTCACTCTGTCTGTTATTAGATACCGTGGCCGAGTACTCTCAGGTTTATCCCGATGAAAGAATTTCCACTGTCATGGAAACTATAACTGTTGAGTCCAGGAAGGAGTTTGTTGTTGAAGAGACTGTGGTGCAGAAGTTTCCAAAGCAAATTATTCCAGAGCAAAAAATATCCCAGCCAGTTAGTGAAAGAGAAGATGACTGGTTTGTGCTGCTGGATGTTGCCGCTAGAGAGCCATCATTTGTGCCACCAGGTATTGTCGACATTCCCTCCAGTCTTACAAGCCTATTTTGTAATTTCTGTGGGCTGAAATGGCTTTCTTACAATACTTGATCATTTTGTTTGTCATTAGCAACCACGGTTGCACAGGTCTATCGAGAAGAAAGAATTTCTGCTGTGGTGGAAACAAAAACAGTAGAGTCCAGGAAGGAGATTGTAGTTGAAAAGATTGTGGTGCAGATGGAGGACACGACTCTTCCCAAGCAAATTGTTCAACAAGCAATATCCCAGCCAATCAGACAAATAGATGATGACTGGTTTATCCTGTTGGATGTTTTTTCCAGAGAAGCTGCCTACGTCCCTCCAGGTAACCACAGCATTCAAATGTCTTTTATTTTTAAGCGTCACACCAAAAAAAGTCTGGGTGTCACAGAAACTATACAAAGATTATTTCCATTGTTAAAGCCAGATTCCTCTCTTCTGGCTGAAGCTTGAGTACAAGTTCTGATGGTTTTTAGTTTCTCCAGCAGTGCCAAAACAAATTTATATCATATCTGAGTGTTCAACATAATTGAAGAGCTACCATAGAGCAGAGGCTGCAGCAGGTTGATCTTGACCAGATTAGTATGCAGCCTTCCCAGCCACTGCCTGATATATAATTGCACCCTGTCAGAATTCACTCTGAGACATTTGCTTTATTTGCCTGTAGATTCTAAACATTTGTTTGAATATTTTCGTGTCACTCAGCTTCTCTGACTCTGTTGTCTGTTTGTGCCAGTTACTCCTGTTAAGATTATTCCCGATATGAGGAAGTCATTTGAGATTGAGGTGAAAACCACAGAGACGACAACACTGAAGAAGACCATAATTATTGTGGACAGCAGGCAAGATGAGACACGTCCGTCTGAAATTAGACCAAGCCAAATTGCACCTCCGTCAGAGAGAGCAGGAGGAGATGATTGGTTCATCCTGTTTGATATCATACGTGAAAAGGCCGTTGTCGCACCACCAGGTACCTTTCATTGCCAAAGGGTCTGCATATGCTATGCTATAAAAATCAGGCAATTAACTGGGCTGCATCTGATGTGTTTTCATTTGCGTCAAACCTCAAAGAGCTCTAGCAAATATAGAATATTAAATGAGTTTGTATCATATTTATTTACATTTACTTTGTATGTTAGTTGCTGTGGTTGAGCGTGGTGTGGAAGTGGTGGCAGCCAAAACCGTACCTGTACCAAAACCAACATTCATCATGGAAGACCTTAGGCCACCTGTGAAGTCAGTGGAGACTAAACCCCCAGAACCGAGACAGGTGGATGATGACTGGTTTGTGCTGCTAGATGTTGCAACAAAAGCTCCAGGTATTCAGCTGTATTGATAACATGGTGTCAGTTACATAATTTGCTTTGTTCAGTATATGCCTAGGTGGAATTCTGAATTGAGAGGGTTTTGTGGATTTCTTGCATTAGTTGCTGTGGACGAACTTGTCCGTATGCGCCCTGAAGTAAGACCAGCTAAAGAGATTGCAGCCATAGAACAGAGGGCACTGCAGAGCATTACTATAGTGGAGGAGAGGCGGCAGCAGGAGAAGGTGGTACAGCAGAAACCACGTCCAGCAGTGAGAGAGGTGGAGGATGATTGGTTTATTCTTCTGGATTTGGCCGCCAAGAAATCAGGTATAACCAAAATGATTTAGTCCAGCTATACAGTACATACAAACATTTCTATTTGTTTTACAGAGCACAGTTACTCTTTGACATTTGATCGACTGTGCTATTTCACTGCAAATGCAAGTGTCGTAATATTTTGTACTTAATTTCCACAATAACACCTGGTTGTTCATTTGTATTAGTCGCTGCACCTGAGCGTATCCAATTTCCAGCAGAGAGGAGAGCTCCGACTGCTGTGGCCAAAACAAGGATCACAATTTCTGAGACGAGACCACAGTTTGAGAAACGGATCCTCGAGGAAAGACGTCCGCTCACACACACACATGTCAATGATGATTGGTTTGTTCTACTAGATGTTGGCCCAAAGGAGTCAGGTATTTTTCTTTTTGCCTTTTTGGTTTTATTGTTTTGCAGATGCCTCAAACAGCTCAAACCTAGTCGCGCTTCCTTTGCTCCATGAAACGCTTATTAACATTTACAGGATACAGCGACTTCTCTTCACAAGGGAGCGTGTCCGCAGATGCCAGTGCACATTCACCATCATTCACCGAGCTTTGACCGTGCTACGTTACACCGACCGAAGAAATAACGCTTTCTTCATCTCAGCTTCTCACCAGTTCAACCATCACCTTGCAGCCTAACGTCATCTGCCTTTGCATCTAACATCGGATTTAAACGACAACTAATCCACGCTTTTGCTCTCATCCCACTTTGTGGATATTCGCTTCTTGTCCGCCTCAGATTCATATCCATTTTTAAAAGAGACTGAACAGATCAGGTACAGTATACTCCTGCAGAGTGTGTGCTTATTTGGTCACAACAAGGCTTGAGAACGTAAGTACGATGTAACCGCTCACATAGATGCGCTTCAGCGTATTACTGTATTCTTGTTTGTATCTGTTTCAGCATATACATATACGATCTTGTCCTTGCATAAAATATATTTCATTTTTTTTTTTTACATACATTTTGTCTCTACTTTGTCTAGTGGTGATCACACAGAGTGGGAGAGGCACCCGTCCTGTAAGTGCTCCAGTCTTCTCCCAGGCTGCTCTGGCAGAGGCAGGGATCCCCATGGCTCCTCTGGATCAGCCCCAGACCTCCACTCCAATCAAGACCAGCCGCAAGGAGGAAAGAAGGCTGGAGGTGACTGTAGAAGCTGTGGAGCCCTCAAAAATCGAGGCTGTGACCGAGAGCAAGGTATTAGATATATCTATTCTCTGTTTTACATATGTGCTTGTACCTTACAGGCTAGCTGGTACCAGTTAAAGATCAACGAAATATTTGTAATGTGTCCTCATAGTGATTGCCTGGGTGTTTTGATTGTAGATAATGTTAAAAAGAATATATAAAGAACTCTTTTTTTAAAAAAATATAATTGCTTCATAGTCTTAAATAGTAAAAGACGCTAAAGTAGCGAGCAGAGATTGTTCTCTGTGTCTGAGTGTGAACTGTGTCTCTCTTGCTGCTGTAGCCAGCAGTGTGGAGGGACCAGAAAGAAGTACACACTTCACTGATAACCACCATCAATGGGGACATTCAGGTCAGTGTCAGGCGCTGGCCTCTTGCATGTTGGCCCCTCAGAAGACTTTATGGCTGAGATGTGAGTGCTAAAGCCATCAGGCAGAGGATGCTAACATGTGTTCCTCTCTCCTCCCCGGGGTAGCTCGTGTCTGAGGCGATGAGCGTGGAGGTGGTGCGAATGCGAAAGGTCAGATTCTTAGCCACGTCTCCGTAGCCATTTCTCCACCTCCATTCTGCTGATATCGAGCTCTCTCATCCAAAAGACTAATTTCACCCTCTTCTCATGTTGTGCTTCCATACGGCTAGGTCTTAGATGAAATCCACATCAGGTTCGATGCACATACAGCGTATTGTAAGAGGTAGAGAAATGCAAGAATAGATGGAATATGTAAGCAGATTATAGAACAACATACAGAAGAGACTATGCTTGCCTCAGAGGACATAAAAGTTCACAAGACATTCATTTATTCTCATTGCTTGCTGTTGTAAACCCTGGAATGCACACATGCATGATATAGATGTATTTATTAAAGTTTACTAAAAAGTGGCATGATAACTGCTGTTTATCACATTTCTGTCACTCCAGCATTCTTTATTTTCTCATAATAAACATAGAAAAATTAAGTCAGTTCTCTCAAGCCTTACGTTCTTTGCTTTTTTAGTACGTACAGTTTTTTATTAGTTATATATTGCATGCTGACTCCTCACAGTTTTCTTCGTCTGTTGTATTAACACTGTAGTGAATTTTGTAGTATGCATGTCCAAAGTGTGGCAGTTTAATAGCCAGCTCACAGGGAAACTGAAACAAACCCACACTCTTTTTTTGTTCTTTTCATTTTTCACAGAAAAGAGCTAAGAAAATTGAGGGTGACTCAATTTATATCAGACATAGCCTTTTAATGTTGGAGGTTTGTATCCCTTCTGGAGATGTCATTCTCTGTGTGTATTTTCTTGCTCTTTCGCGCAAAGAGGCTGCTGTTTAATATCACGCTTGCATGTGGCATGATTCACACTTCTATTTTTAATCAGCACCAATGATTGGCTTTAGATTACATGATAAGTGTGTGATTGTGTGGCAATGTAACTCTAATGCAGTTGTTTCAGGAGAGTGCTGTTGAATTTACAACAAATAGGTATTGGGTTATGGTTAGAAAACCTACATTTGCATCAGTATGCAACCTTTGTTCACGATGCATCATTAAACTGTCTCTAACAATCATCCCTGTGGCTGATGACCTAGCATTTAAGCAGGGACAGAAAGAGATTCTTCAAGCCAGGATTCACAAGCAGCTCCATTTTTATCAGAAATATATTTTTTCCAGATCATCAGTATTCTCCTGTTCCTGCTTCTGCTCATTCTACTGCCATCTCATTTTCTAACATGCCAGTAATGCATTGCACTCCCTCAGAAGTTATGTGAATTAAAGCTTTTGACCATATGAATGAAAATCAAAATAATTTTGTGTTGTTTGTGAAAGGAATGGCGTTTGGAGAAACACTTACCATTAAGTTGCTCTTTAGCACCACAACACTTAAGTATAAATATAAAAAATAACACTTCTGTTCTTTGACTAGATCATCATCTTCAGTATGTTTGGTGTCATTAGTTCTCAATAAAGATCAACTTGGTGCTAAATGTTGCCAAATATTTGCTGCTACTGTTGCTTATGTTCATTTGTATTAAATGAGCAAGTTTCAATTTATGCAGAGGCTTCATTTGACAACTTGATGTCATGTCTGCTGTCATCACCTCTCCAGCTCTTTGATTTGCAGCCTTTGTTCACGACGTGTGTCACTGCCAGCCTAAAGCTATGAAATAAACCCTTAATGCTGTGCTGTTTAGCTTATAGCTCCTACCTGTTCACCTGTCCAGATGATAATCAACTTTGATAAATCATGGCACCGACTCCTCTGAATCGCCTGAATCTTTTCCCTAATGAACCAAAGTCTGGTCTCACGAATTAGCTTTTGATTCTGAAAAGGAGTCGCTGATAATCTATCAAAATCCACATAGTATGATCGTCTAGATCAATGTTCCTCTAATTTATGTTCCTGTAGAATCAACAATTAACCATGCTTCTGCTTGTTCATTTAATCTGCAATTGATCGAAAAATTGCATAAAAGAAACATAATTTGACCGGATTTTCTTTACTCTCTCCCATTTGTTAATCTCTCCCAACTATGAACATATCCTTCTCCTTTCCTTTCCCTCCCCATCCAACTTTCACCATCGCCACTTCTTACTTTTCCTCCCCTTATTGTTTTCTTGATCCACATGGTCCTGTGAAATTTCCTGCCACCCCCTTCACTGCATCCTCCCTCCTCTCCACCCCATTTTGTCCCCTCTTAACTTGCCTCCTCTTAGGATTTCGACAAGCCTAACGAGGATGTGCTCAAGCATCACGCCAGCATCAGTGAGCTGAAGAGGAACTTCATGAGTGCCGTCCCGGAGCAGAGGCCCAGTGAGTGGGACAAGCGCCTTTCCACGCACTCTCCGTTCCGCACCCTTGGGATCAATGGTCAGCCTCTTCCCAGTGCAGATGGGGTAAGTCTCCCACTGAACGTACCCGTCATCCAAATGCTTTTTTAGTTGATTTTAAGTCTGTCAGTTCAGGAATTGGAGCAAACAAATCCATGTTTCTCATTAAAACTGAATTAGAAAATCTGTCATGAAGACTTAATTCCTGAATTAACTTTGTTGAAGTTTTATTGATGCATAGGTAAATGTATATCATCTCAATTGTTTTCCGTGGCTCTGCTCTGATATTATTGTACTTGACTGAAAAAAAATGACTGCACTCGTGTGGGCAGTGGGCATGGATTTGTAATGGAACTGAAGAACCTGAAATTCTTGCTAACATCTTGTGCAACTTTGAACATTGAATTTTTGCATTTGATCTTATTCTATTTTTACATGATGAGTACAGTAAAGTGAAAGAAACTCACAGAAGCGGAGATCAGGCTCTTCCCTGGTTCTCTTACAGTTTAATGGATTGTGTATGCATGTACAGACCTATTCAAGGCAATGGCATGTGCTGTGTAACACATGCATGCGTATGAAGAATGCAGCTGGACTTGTTGAATAGGGTCTGTACATTTGGTCTCTGATGTGAGGCGAGGCATCTTTGAGACAGGTCGTCCACTCCCTGAGAACTCACTGTGGTTTATCTGATCTGCATTGGATGCCTCTGAACCCTGACATGTTCGTGTTGCATGACTGACAGACCTGACGTTGAAAGTTTCCTGCATGACTGAGAGATAACCCTTTTATGAATTTCTGCACGTCATGACACTGAGCTGAATTTACCTTTTTTGCCCTCTCCTCTTCCCCTCCCTTCATTGATGAGCTTTCTTTCTTCTTTTAATACACTTTGCTCTTTTTCACACTGCTTTAACTTTTTTTGGTTGCTTGTTTTCGTGTGAGCAGCCCATTTCTCACCATAGTAAATAATAATGTACCATTATCATTGGGTTATAGTATAAAACTAGAATACTTGTATCTCATTGGTATCGATATAAAAACATTACTTGAAAGCTATTCATAGCCATAGAAATACCGCCACTCTATCTGAGCTGCTGTTACATAAATATTGTAAACAACGGAGGTTCATTCTGATGCCTTTTGATGAGTCATTAACTCAAGTGCAGCCTAAGAGAGATAAATGCCGCTAGTGCATCATGTTGTCAGGATGCATTAGAGTTGCTCTGAAATCAAAGCGAAGCAAAAGTGACAGCTCCAAGTCTGTAGCGGGGAGATGAATCAGATCGCATAGATAACATTTAAAAAAGCCTGATGTCAACAATACGACACTGGTCAAATGTTGTCTGTCTAGCTGTGAAAAGATACTGTTTAGGCCAAGTTTTACACGCCAGTTTGTCATTCAATCTAAAGGTCCAGTGCGTAGGATTTAAGGGGGACTTATGTGAGTCTGTTGTCAGAAATGGAATATAATATTTATAGATATATTTACATTAGTGTGTCATCAACTGAAACTAAGAAAAGTTGTGATTTAGATTTAGGTACCATTAAATCCTACACACTGGACCTTTAACCTTCAGTCGTGAAGTGACAAAGAAATCCAGCCTCTCCCGTGAGAAAAGTTAAGATAAGTGTTATGGCACGACTAATTAAAAATGAGCTGCAGTTAGTTGTCGGAATACCAGACATGGCCTTTAATCTGATGATATTGACCTGCTATCACATCTAACCAGCTATATCAAATTCCATTTACCACTCAAACACATCACTGTAGTGGGTAGTAAACAGAGCATCAAGCTAAAGGGCCAAGATCAGTCTTAGCTTACTGAGATAGTTCTGCCTCAAAGATTCAGAGAATTCATCTCTTTTTTTAAATAAGATGTTACAAGTGTGGATGACTTTCATGTCTTTTCAAAAAAAACATGGATCTTCAGGCTATTCAAAAATATAACAATGCATATAACAATGCATGTTAAAATGCATGTGCAAGTAACATTTCCATGCTCTGGATAACAGGAAATGCTACCAGAATCACATTTCTTTACACTGATCAGCCACAACATTAAAAGGTGAATGAACAGTGAGGTGAAGAGCGTTGATCATCTTGTTACAATGCACTGTTTAGCTGAGAAACCTTTTGTCCTGACATTCATGTGCCATTTGACACGCATCACCAGCCCAAAAACCATTGTAGACCCAGTACATGCTCTCATGGCAAAGGCACTCCCCAATGGCAGCATACCCCCCCAGCAAGACAATGCACCCTTCCACATCCCAACTGCTCAGGAATGGCCTGAAGATTGTGAGCTCAAGGCATGGACCTGGCCTCTGAAGTCCCCCAAATCCAATCTGAAGAAGTCCAATCCATAGAGGACCCACCGTGGACACTTGGACTAGTTCTGCAGAGCACCTGAAGTATCATCCACAATTGTTTTCCCAGTAACTTCCCCAGGAAACTAATGGATAGGGGTGTCCTGTAATGTCTCGCACTAGGGCAATGCTGGCGGATCCTTTAAATCCCGTGGCATGCGTGGATCAGACTTGTGCCGGCATGTCACATGGATGCTTGATCGGATTGGGATCTGGGGAATTTAGATGGCAGGTCGACACTTTGGGCTTTCTGTCATGTTCCTATGACCATTTCTGAGCAGTTTTCATGGTGCAGACGGTGCTATTGAATTGGGGCGATGTACTTGTACTTGGTCTCCAATAGGGTTTGGGTGGGTAGTGCCTGTCAAGTGGCGTCCACAAAAGGCCATGAAAGGCAGGACTGAAGGATTGGCAGCAGGACATTGCATTCTAATGAGATGAATAATGGTATTTACTTCTCCTGTCAGTGGTCATTGTTTCAGTGTTATGGCTGATTGGTGTGTATTTTCAATAAGTTATTACAAGTTCAGTTTCCCTTTTCGGCCATTGCAAACATTTCAAAATTCCTCCCTCTCATCTCTCTTCCCCTCCTCCTTCCCTCACCCTCAGTTTGTCATCCGCCTCCCACGCGGCCCCCTGCTGAACTTCTACTCCAAACGCAGCTGAGGGGCCGTCTCGACCCTGCGGAAACCCCACACAGGTGTGAGTGTGACCCCGTGGAGACCGCACCTAGTCCATCTACTGTAGCCATCAACCTCTAGCTTTTTCTCTTCTCCTCCTCTCCTACCTTCGCCTCCTCTTCAACATCACTGTAGCATTCTTCATCTCTCATCATCCTCTGCTCCACTTGAGAAGCTGCCCTTTTTTTTCCCGGCATCTGTGGAAACAAGACTTCCGTTCCTTCTGTTTTCCTCTGCAGGACATTTGACCTGGTTTCTCAAGCCAGAAACAGACCTGTTCTCCAAAGACTGATTAAGACTGGAAATGACAATCAACCCGCTGCTCTTTTGCATTTTATCTGATGTCTTTTGGACTTTAAAATCATGCAATCAACCATTATTAACAAGCAACTGACTTTTGTCTGGAGGTTTTTAATGTCTGACCATGTCACTTTGAGCCTGATTTTATACACAATTTGAGGTACATTTATATCGTCGGTTGTTGAAGGATATTGTCCACGGATAAGCTGATCACTGTGATGCGATTTTCAAAAATAGAAACCTTTTTCCTGAAGCCACATGAGTAAGCACTAGAAAATGACAGTCTTGTTACCAGGAAACATCAATAATCTTTGCCACAATAGTATTTCCTGTGATGAGAGACCTCGAGGCAGCTTTAATGTAATTCTTCTTAAACTCTTTGTCCCTCACCAGTATTTTGCAAGGCAGTATGTAGTAACTGCAATAGATTCCTTGTTGCATGACTTTTTGACAATCAATTTTGACCAAAGAATAAAAGGCATTCCATATACAGTTCATATGACTGTTCCTTTCAAGGACCCTGCATTTTATCATTTAAGTTTCCGTTTCATTTTTTGAGTTGATGACTATCAAAAGTAGCGTGAGTGACACTTAATTTTGATTTAAACATTTTACTTTTGGATGAAATAAACAATATGGAGCAACACATGTATTCAGTATCCATCTTATTTGGTAACCTGCTGTAGCATGTGTTAGGAGGGTAAATTGTGGACACGAAAGCAAATACTTGGTCTCCAATAAAATTTTGTTAATCTGTGGTGTTGCATGAAGCCTTAGATAAGCCAAAGGTTTGTCGTCATCTTCCTACAGAGCTGTAGTACCTCATAAAATGGATACTGTACTCAATGTTTTAACATGCATGCATTACAATCTCAGGAAATACTTCATCTACCCATGATCATGCAGTGTATATGTTGTGTCTTTTTTAGAGTGTGTGCATTAGTCCCCTTTGCAATGGTTCAGAGACAAAGACCGCACATTGGGAAACCAGCAGCAGTTTGGGCTTTTCAGGCAAACCGAGGCCCACTGTGAGCCACAAGTGTGAGCCTGATAGCGTCGAAGCCCACGGTGCTCGAGTTGAGGAAGAGTCATTTGGTCAGGAAGAGGTTGTAGTTTTTGAGACCTCCCTGGTGCCCATCGTAGAGGTGGAGATGGCACAGCTGCCTCCCTCCCCGGACCCCTGCTGTCGAGCTTTAGATGAGACCCTGGAGGAAGAAGGATCGTATCCCGAAGTGTCCGAGCGCTCAGGGATGATCGTTGGATCTTCTCCAGCTTCCTATTTCAGGAGCGATGGTCCACAGGTCATACGCTGCTTCCAGGTAGCCTCCTGACCCCCTCAGGGTGACGCACATTCTGTCTCTGCTTGGCCTCTGTGATTTCAAGGCTGCCGCACTTGCTCACTCCTTTGCAGCACAATTGCAAATCAAAACGTGTGAATCTGCAGCGGTAGCCTATCAAGCGCAGTGTAATTTTTGCTCATATTTAATTGTAACTGCAGTTGCTGCAGAGGTGTTGCAGATTGGTGTGCTAAGTTCTCAACTATGGTGATGGGTAGTTGACACTAGCACGTTCTTCTCTGCCACAAACCGTTGTGTTTAACACATTGACTTTCATTCTTTCAAACCCACTTATGGATTGATATGTTCAGTTTCCCTGTTTGTTTTGTAGCAGCTGGTGGTGGGAATGGAAGTAACAAGGTGATTGTGTTCTTTGCAAAAATCCTAATTGTACGCAAATTTGGTGAGAAGAAAGGGCTGTTGCAGTGAAAATCAGACCACGCAGGCTGCGGCTTAAAGGGGGAATGCATGGTGTGAAACAAACTGGTTGCTGTGAGGTGCAAAGTGTCTGGTTAAACAGCCACTCATGGGGCTATACTCCCGTCCACAGCCCCCTCTGGTGCAGACCCAGACAGTCACCATCACAGCTGTCTCCAACTCCTTATCCAGTGGCATCTCCACCACAGAGGTCCCTGTCGTCCCAACCAAGACCTTCATCTATGAGTCTTCAAAGGTATGGAGCTCCAGGACCGGCTCTCTCCAGACCTGTCTCAGCTATAGGCAGTCCGTTTGCATGCAGGGGAGATATCAGCTCTGTAGAGGAAGCAGGTCCGGGGTGACCAGGCCAGGGGCTCCACAATCAGCATGAGGCAGCACTGAGCTCAGAATCCTGATATAAAAAAGAATAATTATTCACTCTACTCTTTTTTGGTCTTTTTCTCAGGTGACAGACGATGTGACAGATGACAAAGATAACACATCTGTGTCCCAGACTGTTACCTCAGAGACGAGCAGTGGTACCACAGTCACCACCACCACTACTCACATCTCAAAGGTCAGCAGTACTATCCTGCTTTTTGTATAAAACATTTAATTTCATTTTATCTGCTTCACAGTTTTTATTTTTCTTCCCGCTACCAGGTAGTGAAAAGCGGATCTTCGGAGACTCGTGTGGAGAAGAGAATCGTCATAACTGCAGACTCTGATGTTGACCAAGATAAGGTACAAATCCTCTGCCCATGACACAAAACAATTTTGGAATAGAGTAAGATGAGAAAATCGATAACACTCTCATACATGTCCTGTAGATATAATGCTACAGTTAGGGCAGGTTAGCTTAGCACAGCTCAGTATAAAGACTGGAAACACGGAGGAACAGCTGCCTGGTTGTATCCACAGTTTGAAAAGACATTTACCTACCAGCAAGTCATTAACTTTTTAATTATTATGTTACTGTGTCTTTTGTTTTTTTGTATAAAAAGCAATGACATGTTGTGGTTTTATGGGAGGTTGTATGCCATACTGTTTCTTTGCCAGGAGCAGTGACTTCCTGGAGCCACAATAACTGTTTCTTTACACATAAAGTTAAAGATATAATATGGAACACACACTAGATGTTTGGTACTTATTTTATTGAATTGTAAATTATCCCATGTTTCTAGCAATGTTCCAACACAGAGATATCTGTAATTGTCTGCACTTCCAGGGACTTTCAGGAAAAAATCGAATTTAAACCATTAGCACGTCCATGAACATTTACTGTATGGCAGAGTTATGTCACATAGATATTCATCAGCAGAAGTAGATTGACAATGAAGGCAAAAACTCCCACAATCCCATGCCATTTCACCATGACATCAAACTACGTCTTTTTGTTTTCATTGTTTTGACCCATTAGTGGCAGAAATTACTGATTGTGCATTTAAAGGTTTCATAATTAAAGGACAGACATAGGAGTGGCATCGATCCCAAATGTGGTGTTTCCCAAAATGCCTAACTATTCCATTTAAATACTATCTATCTAATGAAGGGTTTGGTTGGGTTAATTCATGTTAAAACTAACACAAGTGCACATAATGTCTGTGTTTCAGGGGAAAGATGGCGGAGCATCAGCATTGTAACTGAATCACCACCTGCTTTTAATCGTTTGACTCTCCACCTTTCATCCCTTTTGTCCGAGTGCAGCACCCAGCACGCAGTGACCAGCTCTATATGCGCACACACACATCCGAAAATAAATATCTCATAAATGAAGCATTACCAAGTAGATGAATTTTAGTAGATCCTCTTTGTTTTTCTTTCCTTTTTCAGTTGAGCTGTTCATTGCTTTCTCATCCAGGTGTTAAAAAAGCTTAGTAATACAATTTTGTTGGTTTTAAATACAGCAGTTTCAGTTGAGTGGTCTCAGTTATTTTTGCTTTGAAATGCTTTTATTTTCCTAGTGGTTTTTACATTGTTGATTTTATACAAATGCACTGTTTCCACCCTAGTTTAGACACCATGATCAGCATTTATTCCTTTGGTACTGCTAGGGGAACGTTAAGACTACATTCAAGGGAATTTTTTTTTTTATGTTGTTGTTTACTTGTCTATTTAATTCAGGAGCTACATGTTTTTTTTTTTTAATGAAATGACATACCTCGCATTGATATGTGAACAAAGATATTCTGTGCTCAAATTCGGACAGTTGTTTGGTTTTGTTCACTGCTCAGGTACAAAAAAACAAAAACACGTAAAATCTTTTCTTCCCTAACCAGCCAAGAACCAGTAGCCTACACATTATTGTAAAGTTTGAATTAAAAATGGATCTATTTTGAAATATTTCTCTATTTTATAGAATTAATGCTTTTATAGTATTTGTACAAATTTGAGGTTTTTAAGTTATTCACATCCATCTGCTCATCAAATTGTAGGTTGCCATTGTGCTGTTTACTGAAATTGGAGGTCTCTATTTAAGACCTGCTTACCTGTCTTGCCTGACACCCTGAATCATTCTTATTCGTTTCCTCTTGTAGGCCACCAAGTTTATCAGACCTTTTCACATTTACAAGTGACAATAGCGTGCTTCCCTCGGTTTTTGTTCAGTAGCATAGTAGTCATAATTGCTTTGAATATATTTGGTTGATAAGAAAAGTTTTACAAGCTTTGGTCTGTTTATCTCAGGTTTTGATATTCTTTGTAAGACTACAGACCTCCATATGATTGTATGAGGAATGTCCATATATGTATATCCATCCCTACTTTAAATGTACATTTATGTTCAGCCAAGTGAGGTCAATAAATACAAAGTTTGTCTGTCACAGTAACCACGTGTGAAGGCAGCTGTCCCAGTATATGTGGCTTTTCTCTCATAGGAGCACAAGTTGTCTTTTTATACATGTTCTACTACTATACAGTAATTTATTTGTAAAGTAGGAACCGTCTCGTGTGAGTTGATGTACTGTGATGTTTCAACACAAGCTGGTTTTCAGGCTTCCACTAGAGATGTCACAATGTGAAATATTGCATTCGTTATCAACCAAGTTTGTAAAGCCTTTTTACCACATAGTCTACGTAGATTGCTCTCTGTACTTTTCCATAGAAGAGAAAAATGCTTAAAATATACAAAATCCCTTTTAGATAGCATGTTTGTTAGCAAACATTTTTAACCCAGAAAAGAAGCCATTGGTATTGTAGCTACATGGAAAAACAACAGAAACCTCTCCTGGAAGAAAAATGTAGAATTTCACATGAAGAAAATAGTTTTTAGACAATGGAAAATATTGTTGCTTTGTGTATTATCCCTGTCTTTTTATGAAAAATAAAAACATGCATTATTTCGCATTTTGTTGGGCTGTTGATGTGTGAAGTATACAACTTTAAAAGGATGAGATCCTGGTAAGAAATAAATATTTAATGTCATTCACTTGTTCCACAGTAGATGTTGCTGTTGCTTGTTCAATCAACAATGTCACGTCTGTCTGGATTGTAATAATGATGTAAACATGATGAAACTACAAATACGGGACTATCAGGAAAATACTGTCACAGAAAAAAAAATGAAATCAAACATAGGTCCATTTTTAATACAAGATCTTACTTTCTACCTTTTAATTTGGTATTCATTGTTTCTTGGAAATAGCACCTGACCTCATTTACACGTATTGCTATTTTCAAATAAAATCGTTCGTGTTAACAGAATCAAATCTTGTGCAGATTTCCAAAATCTATTCTGCAGAAAAAGTTCATATTTGATGCAATTGAATGACTGACTATCGCAGATAAGGCAAACCTGTCATGGGCTGGTGGCAAGATTTCCTGTTACATTCAATCCTCTGCAACTGAGCCACACAGCATTCTGTAGCCTTCATTATCAGAGTTAAAGCCACTTTTCTGTCTCAGAAATGTGAAAGATGAATTAAGATCAATTATTAACTATAAGTAGTCTGACCCTCGGGAATACATTACATGTTGGATGTGGGAAAACTAACCTGGTCATCTGTAACTGTTTCACTAAAGACATGAAATGTCTGAATCTATCAACACAGGTGAGTTTGGGGAACTGTACAGGCATTCACTGGGATTATATAATCCATTTCTTCAAACAAGTAGTAAACAAAAGTCTTTGAGTCCACTGGGTTCATCAAAGCGGAGTTCTAGCGAATTGTCTTGACCGGGCTCTTGAAACTTGATGCAGCCTGGAGTTGGAGTTGATAAGCCATTGGGTGGATTTTGAAACCATATAGCCTGAAAAAAGAAAAAGAAAAATACAATCACTTCCTGAACAGAAAGAATTACCTTTTTAATCCTCTGGGGTCAAGTCCTGCTGCTGCTTTTGTATAAAACTATTTCGTACTAGTGCCAATACCATACCTGAGTTTCAGGACTGATACCATAACAAACAGTCAAAAATAAAAAACACACTTTAATTAGGATATAACAACAAATCTGACCAGGTAGTCGATGTTAATTTGAACAAGATAGACTTCAATATCCAGCCTACTAAGGTCTAAAGGCAAAATTATCTAGTTGGTTGCCAATCATTAAAAAGACACCAATAAAGGTGTGTTGAAGCTAACAAATAGCAGCATCAGGTCAAACACACCTTGGCACAAACTGGTTGGCTGGTCGCTTCGGGCGATACTCTGGGTGCACCATGAACAGCATGTGGGGGAACCCCGTCCCAAAATAAGCTCCATCCGTGTGGTGGTGTCTGGAGGACTTGGGGGTGTAAACATCCATGCACTTTGGGCAATAAAGCTTCACCATTGCTTCTCCGGGGATGTCTGACAGGCCTACATCAGACAAGACATCGTGATTGTTGAGTGTGTCTTCATGGCCACTGACAAAGGTCAAAGGTGCAGCACAGGTCTTGTGCAGGTAAAGAAAAGTCAGACTTACCGATAGGAAGCATTGGTTGATTCTCACAATAGACTCTGGGGCAATAACCAAAATCCCCTTGTTGATACTTTTCCAACTATGGAGAGCACCAAATTTAGAAATCAGTGTCACAGAGCGCGTCAGAATTTATGAAGCAGTTCTTAAGTAACATCTTACCATCTGTGCAATGCCTCTGTTTGTCAGGATGTAACGTGCATGTATGAGCCCGTAGAGCATCTCTGCTGCCTGCTCTATCAGGTCACTCTGATTGGGGTTGTCTTCAAGTTCCTCATCTGTCAAAATAAAGAGATTTAGGCAGTTCAAGTGTTGACTCTGCATTATGTAATTTCACATGCAAACTGCTACTGATATTCTCACCTGGCTCCAGGTCAAGAATCATGTCCAGAGCCTGGCGATAGTGAGGCACCTGCTCGTTCAAACCCGTCAGGTTGAACTTGTCCTGAATGTAGTCTTCATCAACCTGTAACACACGAGTGAAGATGATGAATAGCTTTTAATGGCATTACTTACAGTTACAGCAGATTGCTTCAGCGCACCGATGTGGAAGCATTGCGCAAGAGCTTAACAGGATTACTCGGATGCTGCCAAAGGAGAAAGCAAGTCGTTAAAATTAGAATTGGATTGCGTGAGTGCTACCCTGTCAGACAAACCTTTTTATTTATTTGAAGTGTTTTTTCCTCTCACATGTCTCACAAAGGTGCTCTTTGAGTGGGAAGGCCTCATGTGGTCCTGTGCTAAAGATTAGTAGCAAAAAGCAAAGGGAAGCTCTTGACTATAAACTTCAGTCTGCATGTGAGACCACCAAATGGCACACATCATTACAAACTGGAAAAAAACATCCCTTATGTTGAACTAATCAACAGGTATTTTAAGGCCAATGAAGACGTATGTAGTACTGTTACACATTGCAATTCTATTTATTTGTCATATCTGTCATATCTGCTAAACACAATTCTTGGTTTTAGGTGATTACACACCAATGAAAACACGATTATGAATATTATTATAATATCTGCCAATAGAGCCCTCTAAATCCTGCACACCACACCATTAAAGCCAAATCCGAAATTTGAATTCAAATGAAGCACATTTAGCAGACAATGAAATGCAATGAAAAACGTGCATAAATTAAGGCTGCACAAATAATCAAAATATTGAAGAAGCAATATGGCTAAATGCAAAATCCAAATTGCAGGAGCTGCATTTTGTTGATTGAGCTTAAATGTGTGACAAAGCAGATTTATAGTGAAGCACTGAACAGCTGCAGAGGCACTCTGGTCTACACATCTTCTCAACAGATGTAAGAAAACATGTTAGTGTCACACAACAAATGTCACATCATCATGGTATTAATTAAAATTGTGATACAAAAATATAATTGTCAATACACGTGAAACATAGTGCACATCACAATATCTGTCTAAAATAAATGCAATAGGTTTTCTGCTACTATACTATATCATGCAACCCTAACATACATTTAAATGTATGAATAGGTTTGAGTTGACTGTAAGGTGTCTGTAACGTGTTCAGGATCAGAATGAGAATTTCTTTTATTTGTCCCTCAAACGGGGAAATTTCTACATCAGTGTTTAGCAATCTGATGTGATATTTATGCTTCTTTGGTGTGGTGTAAAAAGTCAGTGAAAGCCACACGCCTCCATTACAATTAAATGCAAAAAGAAAAATAGTGAAGAAATACATTGTTTGCTCTTTATCTTGTGAGATGCACATTTAAACCTTAGCCCTATCTACAATCCAAGTTTAAGAATAATACTGGAGACTAACCTCACAGAAGAACTCATTCCCTCTCAGTCCACAAAACCAGGATATCCAGGACACCTCCTCTGAGCTGCTCATCCTCCTGTCAAACCAAAACACAGCTGCAGTGGCTTCATTTTTCATCCTCGCCGGTTAGCCAACAGCTAGAAACCGGCGAATTCTGGAGATTAAACTTTACAAACATCATATTCAACATTTAATTGTAACATAGGCGCAACAAACTGAAAGTACTACCGCGGGGGCCTTGACCAAAAATGCAATTTTATTGTAAATAATGTTCGATTTGCACTGAGTTTGCTTCCCTGAGCTGCTTCCTAGCCACGTTAGCTCTTGATTACACGGTAGCTCGCTTGCTAGCATTCGTTAGCATTAGCACGTATAATGCAGATAGCGAGATAATTTAACATTGTAACTGCAGTATGTATTTAGAGGCAATGCAGCTGTCTCCTGAAAGCACATAACTGCTGACAGAAAGTCAATTTTTCTCACCTTTTTCTATATTAGTGGACACATCAATTTGCAAGCTTAGCTAGTTTGGTCCTCGCTTCCGGGATGGATGACGAATCCCTTTTCCGGTCACAGTTTTCAAAATAAAGTTCGTCATGACGCAAGTTCTCAGATGCTGCCACAGTGAAAGTTAACAAACATATAAAGTGTGTTTGATTTAACCCTTTTTAGACAGAACAGGAACAAAACCAAATGTTTTTATATTCACTTTTTAATGAATTTCCAACATAACTGTGGTAACATAACATTTTCAATGTGTAAGCCTAAAATGTTGGTAATGTCACATAAAAAACAAGTCATATTACAACAGTTTTGTCTAATGACCTCTCCTGTGTAGATTCAATCATCAATAGGTTGTTTTGTGTTGCAGTAATGCAGCATCATACAGAGGATGTAGGCTGACTTACAAAGCATGGCAGTGCCTATCATGTGAGAAATCTGTACTGTAGTCGCAGTCACACAAAAACATTTTTATGTAGATTCCGTTACTTCCTCAAAATTGCACATTGTTTAATTTGTTTGATGTAGTTTCGTAATGACATCGTAATAATCTTCTTAAGCCAAAAAGTCTATGACAGTCATGTCCTGCTGTGATGGAGGGCCTCTTTTTCAGGGCAGGTCTGAAAAGGTTTTGCGAGGAGGTGGTGCCGCCTCTTTGGAGTCCTGTTCCTTCCCCATGCCTTCAAACATCAAGATCCTGAAATGATGATAATTATATGTAAGCTGCTGTACATGACAGTGCCATAAACCTTATGGCCTGTAAACCTTAGACAGTTGAGAGTAGGGTTTTGTTATGTTTTTTTTTTTTTCATTTTTAAATATTCATCTTAGTTTGTTTCACTTTCTTTTTATCACTAGATACCCGAGACCATTTACATGTAGTTGTAAGGTTATAATTTATGGATTAAGAGACACAAGTTGATTTCTGGTATCAAACTAGTAATCTTATCAGTTAGATTTAGGTTAAAGTACATCAATATCACCAGTTGCTTCATACAAATGTACAGATCCAGCACATATTCATTCATGAATAACATAGGCCCTTAGTTACTTAATTTTCCTTGAACCCTAATTCTCCTGTGGGCCACAGAACAACTCTCTCAGCCATTCCCTGAATTACCCAGTATTCACTCACAGTTTTAGAATTGCATTCCTTTTTCCCAGCATCATATTCAGGAAGTCATGGTAGCCGAAAGTTTCTTTCGATGTTCCTCCACAGACCTCTGACATCATCTTTTTCAGCTCCAGATGAGTCTTGGCCAATCCGAGTTTTTCCAGCATCCGTTTCAAACCCATGATATCTAGAGAATTGAAAGTTCCAAGAAAGCAAATAGGTAAGCAGTGGTTATCCATTCTAAGCATACACAAATAATTGCTGTGAATTAATTTTAGATGAATATATTTTACCTATTTCTCCTTTGTCATTAAGATCAAACTCCATGTATTTCTCTGTAATACAAGCAAATATAATGTCATTTCAAATAATATGACTGTGCAGTAAATGATGAAACAACTTCCTAAAGCCAAAAAAAAATACTCACTTTTAAACATCTCAAGCTTTGAGCTCAGGTCCTCCTCTTCTGCATACTGGGGATCTGAGAGATAAGCCTGCAGGGAAGTGACAATTAAATAATATAAATACATCTGAAACGTTATTCTTGGTCTCAAACAGGTGTCCAGCTGTTGTGTCCAGCTGTGTGTAGAAGTTGTGTGTAGAAGAAATGATTAGCAAAAACATTTACATCGATGGTAACCTGATATCAACTCACCTCATTGATAGAGTTCAATTTTTCTTCCTGGTGAGTCTTGAGAAGACCAAAAGCTTTACCTCCTTTGACAAACAGCCAACACAGAGACGTTGTATGAATCATAAATACAAATCTTTTATTAACAAAGCAGAAAATAAAAGCAAACTAACCTTGAGCAGTGCTGTCCATTTCTGAGCACAGTGCTGAGAGCTGCCTGCGAAACCAACACTGAGAGTGTGAAGAGCAGCGATGGCGTTTCTGTTAATCAAGACACAAGAGGAAGTGAAGTTCCAGTTAGCGTTAGTGAGGTTCCTCTGCAATATATAAGGCTGCCGCAAAACAGAGGTCAAGTGGGGGCTGCACATCATAACATTGCACACAGTCTGACTTACACCACAGTGGGAAACAAAGCATGTTGTCTTACTTAATAATAGAACTTCACACACGTAGTGGCCAGGATGAGCTCATTCAGATATGTAGGTTTTAATACAGTCGATTAACAGAGTGAAGTAACTCCACTGGTCTGAAAATAATTTGACTTTTTATTTAAGGAAGGAAGAGCGACACAGCAAGGAGAACTGTGACTTTCAGAAGGCAAGGCACATTACTCTGCAGAGACAATCTGCTTATAAGGCATGTTTGGATAAAAATCCTGTATATTTTTGGAAACTTATTATTCAGCAAACTTTCACTGAGAGCGATGTGTCCGCTTTTGACAGGAAATCCTCTAAGTAGCACAGCTACAGACAATGACACCGAGAAGCTGCCCCAGTGCAGCCACAGTGAGGGCTGCCAGCCGCAGTGCAAAGCAGTCGGGGGTTAAATGCCTGGCTCAAGGGCACCTCATTGGGGTAATGAGGGAGAAGCAAGTGCTGCATCTTTCACTTTTCCCTACCCATTATGTAACATTTTGTATTTTGTGCAATTTGGTGTCCCCCCTCCTCCTCCTCCTCCCGGCTGTCAATACATCAACAGAGTCAACGAACAGTTAACTCACAGCTACACTATGAAGCAGTTACAGGTAGAATTCAGGAAACTCCCTGAAAATCACAAGGGTGAGGCAGAGCAGCCCGAGGAGATCAGGGGGAAAACCTGTGCCAGTTAGTGCTGCCGTAAAGTGTAAAGCACTTTGTGATCCCACCCTCTCATTGAAGTTACATAGTGCAGTAACAAGTGTCACCATTTACCCTATTAACAAGACACTGTACCATCAAAATGATTCTGAAGCTGTTACTTTAAGTAGTAATTGTGTGTGATTTGGTAAAGGAGGTCAAGCGAGAAGGTTTGGGGAGTTTTACCATTTCTTCCACATTCCTAGAGTCAGAAACTAAAAAATACCTCGGGACAGATGTTTTCTCTCTCTTTTTTTTTTTTTTTATGTATTTGGTGTCGTCTAAAATTATGTTACAGAGCAATATCAGGCTTTATTGGCTTAATTGTTGAGTGAAGAGTTCCTCCAAGCTGAGGGGAGGCCCACGGTGTCAGACCTGGAAAACCCCTGTGATAAATAACTTGTGCTCTTCTGGCCATCTGTCTGTTTGATGTACTGTCGTGTTCCTGCCACAAGGTGTCGCTGCTGGACACATAATATGGCCAATAAAAACAGTGGCCAATGTAAAAACCAGAAATGATCCACTGATGTTTGACTGTCCCACAGGTACTGTAGTTTCATGTTGACGGGTAAGTGCGACTTAAAGAGAACTGAGAATAGGTGGAGACAAAGAGAGAAAAAGTCACAAAGTCAATAATCTTTTGTCTCACCACTCAGTTGCATTACACTGAAAATGGCAGCTTTTTCTCTGCCGGGTCTCCTGTTATTAGTTCAGTTAGTGGTCATATCAGAGTGCAGAGGTGAGTAGGCCACTCAATACTTTATTCACCAGATTCAATGAATATCATGATGCATTTTCTTTTAGCCAGACAAAAGAAATGTGACTGTGTCTGACCTTAATACACTGCGTACATACACTTCCTTTTTAATAATATTTTTCAAAGGTCTGTGATTTATTGTGAAAATGGTCTAATTTGCAGGTCTGAAAGTGAATACTTTAGTGTGCATGATCTAAAAAAATCCTACACACAAGTTGTGCTTTGCTGCTTATTCTTAAACTTTGTTTCTCTTCATTTTTAAAGATGTCTCCCCAGTGGTTGATTATCAAGACGAAGATGTAGCTCTACCTTGTTTTAATTCTACTGTAATGGATCCAAAGAGCTGCTACAGAGTCAGATTGATAAAGTACGCCACACACAACAGTCAGATGAAGGTTATCCTTGCCAGGCCTAAAAGACCCAAGAGCCCAGATGCTGAACGTGTAAGATGGGAAGCTGATGCAAACGGACAGATGTGTCTTTTGATGACAAAAGTACAGAGATCTGATGAGGGACTGTACGGCTGTGAAATCTGGCTGGCCTGGGACCTTGTCCATGTCAAAAACATATCTTTAAAAGTTAAAGGTAAGATTACACATTTTTCTCTCCTTATTATTTGCCTTTTGTTTTCTGTCATCCTCACATGAATCTCCCTTCATTCAGAGTGCAAAGCCCTTCAGGCAGTAAAAGCAGCACCTGGGTCACACGTCAACCTAAAATGCCCCGTAGACATGACATCAGGACAACAAGGAGCCCAAAATGTCTCCTGGGTGGTGCTGAAAGGAGACAAACCAGTCTCCATCAAGTCCGAAGGGGTTGAAATTATCGGGACATCATTGGCTATCCAGTCTGTGAATTACAGTGACAGCGGTTGGTACAGATGTACGTATATGTCTGGACAAACTCAACGCTGCTTTGACGTTAATCTACTGGTTCAAGGTAAGATTTATAGCACATTTTAACATATCATCACTGACAACAAATGACACCATACATGACTCCTGTGTCATTTTTCTATTCCCTTCAAGAGGTGAAACATGCAGTTGTGGCCACAACACTTCCAGGTACTGCAACCAAAACGTCAGTTGCATCAGTGATCTTCTGCGAAACATTTTTGTTGTGATTGTTCAGATTTTCCCTTCCTGTCTCCCTCAGCAATGACCGCCAATCAGACTATGTCTAAAGTCTGGATGGAGGGGAGAAGTGCAGCATTTTTTGCAGGTGTGCCTTCAGTCGTGATTGTGGTGGCCATAACTGCAGCACTGACAGGACTGTTCCTTTACCGCAGATGCAACACCCAGACAGCTGACCAGCCAGCCCTGACTCATTCAGCAGGTTTGATTTGACTAAAAGCTTTGATTTTATCATTATTTTGGTAGCAATGAAGTGTTTCATGGCTTCATGTTCTCTTGTTGTTCATCAGGAGCTCACACAGAGTGTCTTGATGATTATGAGACTGTAGATTTTGAGGGTGAGCACTGTGTTTTTCTTTCACTACCTCCTTTACCCCGACCTTCTGTGACCTCTTCTGCTTTCTCTATCACATCTCATAATCACAACCTTTTACCTTTACCTCACAGATCTTTCGAGCCAACAAGCCGACAGTCTGTACGATGAATTCGATGATGAGAACCTGTGTACTTGTAAGCAGTTTCACAACTATAATCATCACTACTGTTACAAAGTTCTCATCATATTAGAATAGCCAAATGACAATTTTCTCTTCTTCATTGCAGTCAATAATTAGTCATTTACAGTCTGCTGAAGAGGAAGAGGGATTCGTGGATTGCCGGCTCACATTTATGCAGTATTAAAAGACATGTACCATGTTTGTGTTGCGAGGATAAGCATCTGTGACCTATATCGAGCATTGTGGAAAATTTGACAGAAGTGTAACATGGAAATTCTGACCACTGCTTTGTTGTAGACTGTTGAAAAGGCTTTGCCCCATTTGTGTTTATACATTTGATCATTTGTATTACTTCATTTCATTCATATTGCATTTCATTAAGGACACAGAGACATGAAATCAGTTCATTTTATCCAATCTACTTTTCTGTCTTTTACAAGCAGATTAATTGTTTTATTTTTTATTTCATTTTTCACTGTAAATGACTTATCAAGATTTAAATCGATAGGGGGAAAAAACACTCCTTTATTTAGTTCTAGTTAATAGCCTGTAATAAATCGTAGAAACTGTCAGTGGTGGTGAAAGCGTCTCGTTTGACTCGCCCTTGCTGGTGTTGCTCCTCATTGTTTTCATCGTCAATCACGTCGTAAACATGAGTCTGTGAAGGGGAGGTGTTGTATCAGGATAGATCAGCTTGACAACAAAACCAAAAAGCAAAGATTTTAACAGATATTTCTCGCACAATTATTGTGTCTTTAGCATCTCCTCTTACCATTCCAATACTCGACTGGTCATTTCCTGCAGCAGAAAGTCAGGAAAACATTCAGGGTTTTTTTTTTTATCACATCTTCATTACAACTCTCAAAACTTTCTTATAAGAGAAGAATAAAAAGTTGCATTTGTAAGCTTCTGCAAACCACGCATATGTTAGATTTGTACTTTTTCATGCACATCATATCAATATTTCCACAGTACGCGTACATATTTTACATCAATATGAGCTGACTTTCATATCAGGAGGAGGAGGGGGTAGTGGTGTGACATTTTATTGACTATTGTTGATCGACATTGACTCCTCAGGCAACGTTTCAACAAAGCACTGGATATTTTGACTAGACTAGTCATTTTCTGTTTGTGGCCACAAAACAGGAGATTTTTCATAGGATGGTTGGACAGTTTGCAGTCGAAATCCGGGTGTTTTTAAAGAGTTAATTTATAGCTCTGTTTGTGGCGACAGAAGTAGGTAAGCGAAAACAAGATCTTCTCCTACCCCGAACCAAGTGGTTTTTTAGGCCTCAACCCAACAAGCACAGCAACGTAAAATTGACCACTGCTCAAACACAAAACATAAAGTTGGAACATATAAAACGTAAAGTGTCGACATATCCGTGGTTTTCAGAAACGCACATTGCCAACATTTACTCTGACGACTGCCAGATTCAGTACCTGCATCCTTGTTGTGTTTTCTCTTCATGTACACCCAGAGTCCTCCAGCAGCGATACATATCAGGAGCCCCAGTGGAAGGGCTAACCACGCAGGTGTTTGCAGAGCTGTAGACATTAAAAAAAACGATTGTCATTCTAAATCAGAAACAAGTGTGTTCATGTTCGGGTTTTATTCAGGAGAAAAGGCAACAATAGCATGACGCATACTTACGGTTGCCGGTGTGCCACTTTTTTGATGCCACCACAGCGCCCTCTCTACGCACCGTGCAGGTCAATTCATCTGATGCCGTTGACGAAACTGGGACGAATATCCTTTTTATGAGAGTGTTATTCTCATGCAGTAACCCACTCTGCCAGCTATCTTTGCCACCTTCAGACCAAGTTAAATTGAAGTCTGATTCACATTCTTTTGAGCAGGTGAGCACACAAGTCAAAGTGAGGTTATCTCCTCCTGGACCACGCTCTGAATTGACTGCAGGGACAAACATGAGAGGAGATGTTTTACTAGCAATGGTGCAAAGATTAGGGCAGGGTTAATGGTCTGTTTTTGGTACACCCTTTCATACTCACCATCCAGGGTATGGAGCCAGATCCTGTTCAACACTTTATGCCGATCAGCGGACTCTGAACACTGGTATTCCCCAGCATGCAGAGCGCTAACTTTGCTGATGACCAGCGATGAGTCTCTATTCACATGACACCAGCCCTTACAGGGCGAGTTATCATCCGTCAGAGGCCTTTCCCCCACAGCCCACGCCACGCTGCCACCCACCCCGAGAGAGGAAGTGCTGCTACAAGAGAGTGACACTGACTCACCCGCTGCAGTGAACACTTCCTCTATACCATCTAGGGGAAAGGGACCATACGTTACACTTTGTACATCTTAAACTACATCTTTAATCTGGAGTGAGGTTGAGTTCGGTACCTTTGATTGTTGTTGTGTAGCTGACGGTGGCCTTGAGCATGTCATTCTGAAACAGCTGACATTTCCATTTTCTGTGATGGTCTGTCGTTTTTTTAGTGATGGTCAATTTAGAGAAGCAATCACTGAAATTCTTCGGGTTAAATCTATCTCCATTTAATGGTGTATCATCTTCAGTTGTCCACTTGATATGTAGTCCTTTGGTGTTACAAAGCCCAAGTCCTACATCTGTACTGAGGAAACACTCAAGCTCAATGTTTTTTCCTGCGTCAGTCGAGCTCTCATTAACTGGTGAACGAGAAGAAACACCAAATCATCTGATACTGTCATCAACTTATTTAAGATACAAATTGAAGTACAAGGACAACTCACCTTTAAGAATCCGAAGCGAAACACTGGAATTGAGTGCTCCGTTGTCACAAGAGTAAGGTCGTGCATCATTGAGCACCAGCCGACGGATCTCCAGAGAGCAGTCCTTCAGGAGACGAAGCCGGTGGTCGTTTGGAGCTGTCACCCTTCCAGCCATCACCACCTGAGGATCTGATTTAACCTCTCCAGAAATACTCCAGTTAATAGAGGAGCAGGATTGAATAGAGGGTATGTCACATGGCAAAGTAACATGACCTCCTAATGTAGAAAACATTAAACGATCTGTTGGAGGAGACAAGGAAGAATGAAATTTTTTGAGTGTACATGTGTCACAACAATGTCCACTGATAGAACTGACGGTGTGGGAAGTTGGCCTCGACCTTCCATCATGGACTGAATCTATTTGTAACACAGCTGATGTGCATGTATTATTAAAGTTAAAGCTCCAGAGTTTGATGAATATGTCTTTTAATATGTTTCATGATAGTAAATAAGTATCTGGGTTTTGGAAGTTGTAATGAGCATTTTTCAAAGTTATAGTGAGTAAACAACTAATTGGTTGATATTGAAACTAATCAGCAGATTAATACATATGCATTGGTTGTAGCTCCATTTTAATTGTGAACATTTCAAATAGTTTACATGACCCTATGTAGTACATCGACACAGAGAAGCTAACAGTTATTGAATCATATCCTGAATCAACTGTACAACAGATTAACATTAAAAACATTTTCTATTTTTCCATAATTACCAGATGACTGAAGTCGAGCTGCTGTGTGTGTCAAAGAAAGAAGAAAAAGTCTCAGCAGTGAAAATAAATCCATCCTCCTCTCAGTTTTTCTTGCTTATTGCTAAATCCTCTGATAGAAGAAGCTTATTACAAAACAGATTTTCAGGAAGTGAACTCACAGTTTTCTTTAAGACCGGCCCATGAGAGGAACTCATATTCATCTTCCTTCTGCTTCATATAACATTTCCTCTGTCTGTCACATGTACAAATAATAAAACCATAATAATACCTGTTATCACTGTTATCTATCAGTCAGGTGCCTATAGGTGTTGTAAATACAAACTCTTCTACAAGATGTGCCTCTGATCAGGTGATGAGGAGGAGGCCAGCTGAACATTTTCCACAGGAGGGAAGGTATTTAAACATTCAGCAGCATGTTCAGCAGTTGTTGGTGCTGCCAGACTCTATCACACACATTGCTTGCCCTTGTACAGCTCCTGGTACATAATCAGCTTCAGTTTTACAGTGAGATGCATATTCCCCAGGTTTTGATTTGTATGCAGCTCCACTAGAACAGTGTTCATTCCTTCAAGCTTTCTATCTGATAGCTCCTCAGTTTCTTTTTCCAGTCTGGAGAAATCATCTTCAGCTGGTGATGTTGATGTGTGGCCTCTGTCTCGACGTGTGATTTAGTCATGATCATGTACATTTTAATCAGTATATCCAACATTAGAGGCAATTAGACAGAAGCGTTGATGAGTAACACATGTGAAGGATCTGGATTTACTTCAGCAGGTAAAAAAAAAACAAATAACATTTATTTTTTTACACAATTGCCTGAGTTTGAAATAGGCAGCACATCCTCTAGTTCAGGGATTAGTCACCGCTCTTGGTCGTGCTGTAACTGTGTAGGACTTGACCTTGAGCACAACGCTAGCAACTCCCCTCAGGTCGGGCAGAGAGGCCTCCCGCTCAGGAGGGACGAACTGGAAATCTCTCAGCAAGTAGCCCGTGAACAGAAAGAGCTCCATTCTGGCAACAGACTCCCCCAGGCAGAGACGGGCCCCCCCTCCGAAAGGCATCAGGGCACGCGTGGAGCCTCCTCCTCCCTCCAGGAAGCGCTCTGAAAGGCAGAGAGAGGGAGAGAGAGAGGAGTTATTCTATTTGAGAAGTGCTGAGCCGAGCGAAAGGAATGCTCTCCACATCACAGTGAGAGAGCGGTACCTGGTTTGAAGCTGTACGGGTCGGGCCACACTGCAGGATCATGGTGAGCTCCGAACAGATTGGGAATGATGACCGTGTTCTTCGGGATGAAATAACCTGCAATACTAAACATGTGACAATGTAAAGTTAGAAGAGTGTATACAGCAGGTGATACAGTTTGAAAAAAGCAGAACCAGACAAAAAGTGTGTACTTCCTTACAGCTGGTGTTTGTGTTCACCTGCTCGCTGTGACAGACTGGATCCCGACAGGACATTTTTCACATATAGCATACAGTGTTGGCGTGATTGCTTTTGAAGAAAACTCATTCAATATCTTTCAAGCAATTGTTGCTTTATAACTAGGTTCAATGTGGGTATATGCATCAAAGCCCTGCAGAGCCAAATGCGTTATATTTCACAACTCATCGTGCTGCCAATATCATGACTGAAATGTTGTAGAAACATTAGTCTTATGGATCTTATCTCTGTTGAGTTGTCACTAATCTTCTTGGCGTTGTCGTTGCATGTTGCCGTTGCATGTTGCCGTTCAGCTGACCTGCTGTCTCTGATGGCTCTGTGCGGCACCGCCAGCGGGGCGACCGGCCTCAGTCTGAGCACCTCGTGGACAAGAGCGCACAACACAGGAAGTCTGTGTCTGTCACTGTACTTGGGGTATTGTCCCTCCAGCACTGCACACATCTCCTCATACACCTTGGTCTGCACCTGAAGATTAAAGTAGAGGGGAGAGACACTGAGATAGACTTCAGGGAGTGTAAATGTGGTGTTGTATGTAAAAAAAAAAAAAAGGTGTCTCTGCCCTGCCTCTGGTCTGTGCAGGAGGAAGGCCACAGTCCAGCTGAGCCAGGCTGCAGTGGTCTCCGTTCCCCCGATGAGGAGGTCCACGGTGGCCATATGAACATGAACATCTGTGAGGAGCTGGAGACACAAAGAAGGATGTAGTAGTAGATTTAGCAGTTTATTTCTTGACGTTTTAGGAAAACATCTGTTAAAATAAAGAGGTGGATGCTTCCAATGCAATACAAACAGCTCCTCCTCAGAATTCATTGTTCTATGCACTCACCACTCCCTGCTCTGTGTTGTGTTGTTTTTCGAGGCCCTGGAGGAGGGATCCTGTGATGGCATCCTCATTTTTTCTGTCTTGTGACTTCATAGAAAACAAAAGCAACAGCTGATAAAAACGAACACAGACTTTAAACAGACACGTCTCAATTATTATCCTGACTGCTATGATGGCAATTATAATCTGAATTTGTAGAGCATATTTCAAAATTCAGGCTACAAAGTCAACAAAACAAAATAGACAGTTTGAAAAAACAGTTTGAAAGAAAAAAGCATGTTTGAAAGGAAATAAAAGATTTCAGGGGGATTACTGGAGCCTATCCCAGTCACTCAATGGGCGAAGGCCAGGGTACACCCCTGAATGAGTTGCCAGCTCATTGCAGGACCCTTACTGATGGCAGAGGCTGCAACGCCTGGTGCCAACTGCACATCAGGAGCAACATTTTTGCAATCTTGCTCTTGACTCTTCCCGCCCAGGGGGGCCTGGATTCGACCTTCCGATCACTGGTCGAACGGCTCTACCCACTGAGCTACAGCCTCTCTCTGATAAAAGTATGTCTTAAGAAGAGACTTAAAATAGATAAGCAACTCAGATTTCCTCAGGCAGATTGTTCCAGAGCCTCCAGACAATTAGACAGAATTGATTGCACAGTGCAAACACTTTTCAGAAGTGTTATCTAATCACTAAGCAATCCCTAATTTTTTAAACCTGTCATCTGAATAATTTAGCCTAATAAGACCTCTCTGATGTTTGTTTTTTAAAATAGTTTAAATGTTTTTTTTTTTAATTTTTGCCCTTTTCATATTTTTTTCTTACCAACCTTGTAATCGTTGAGATGTTTTCTTATAATTTCATCTCTCCTGGCTACCTCTTTCAGGAGACGGGAAAACACAGGATTGGGTAATTTCTTTGAGAGAACAAATGACAATGTGTGACATCCCAGTCAGAAGACATTTGCAAGTTTTTTCTGTGATCTACAGCCAGGATAATGAATATTTACTGACTCTGAGCACTGGGAAGGAGTCCAAGGCAGAAATCCAGGAGGAGCCCCACAGAGCCACAATCTCATTCAGACAGCTGTGCAGCTGCTGCAGCTCCAAAGAACTCTTATCATACTAGAAAACACAGAGATGTATATTTGAACACAACCTTCCAGTGAAATACACCATGTAATAATAGAACAGCACATTATGAATAGATTCATCTAATGCAGAGGACAAAATAAACAGGCAACCAAACACAGGCCTGCCACATCCTCAACTGTTCGCTGATGAGAAACAGATTTTGTAATACTCAGAGGGACAAACTGAGCGATGAGAGGACAGATACTCACTTCTTTTCCAAAAGCCAAAGTGGTGATGACATTACTGGCTGCCACTGTGAAATCCTCTGAGAGATCTACAGCGCTGCCTTCATACTCCATCAAAACCTAAACACCCAACAAACATTGCCTTTTGGAAACTCCCCAACATTTTTTAGATGAGTCACCATATTGTACACTGGTGCATAATTTGTTACCCTTGTGTGTTTCATACCTTCCTCAGATGCAGGGCCTGTCTCTCGATCACTTCATGCAGTGACTGCTGGCAGCAACGCTGCAGAGCGCCGTGGACGAGACGACGATGAGCCCTCCACTCCTCGTTGTAGTCTCCCAGAGAGATGGTGTGCCCTCCTCCAGACACAATGTCCGCTGATACAAGACATGAGAGGTCATAAAGATAAACAATAGTACAATAATCATGCATACTATCATAGAAAAAAGAAGTTTGAGTTGTCTACCTGTGTATGAAACTGGTCTCCCGGCAAAGTCTGACCATTTTTTCACCAGTGCTTCTCTGATGACGTCACTGCTGTTGAGTACAACCATGGCTGAAAAAACACAGGGATGTTGGTGTGGTGGCCATCTGAAGACAACTATCAACCAAAACTGTTTTAAAAAAGCTTGTTTTTATTATTTATTTATAATAAAATTATGCATGATTACTTGTGTTTCCACATTTGAGGCGGTAGATGTGTCCGTACCGCTGTGCCAGACTGGTCAGGTGAATTGGCAGGTGATCGTGTGTCAGCTCCATCATATTGCCTATAGGGGGGAAGCTGGGAGGACCTGGGAGGGAGGGAGATGAGGAGCCGGGAAGGAACTGATAGAGATACTGCAGCAGTCCAGAATCAGCTACTGGGGTGAAGGAATAAAGAAAGACAAAAGTGAATCAAACACGATTACAAATCATTAAAAAAATCATAAAAATAAATGATTGTACGACCGGTGTGATCGGAAAAAAACATAGAATCATCAAAATAGATGACAACAACCTGTAGACTCACTTCCCTTGCGGTCTCCATTTACAGATGTTCCTCTCTGACCAGAACTGCAAATCAGTAGAATCAACAGCAGCAAAACCAGGAACACAGCTACAACACTGATCACTGATATTTCTATCGCCATCCTGCCTCCTCTCGCTGGCGTCCAACTTCAGAAAGCTGGTCAGCACGCCGCTGGCCACATTTATACCACCAGTGCTCTCAGCAGTCTCTAAGCCTGTTGGTGCTTTGACTAAAACCAAGGACATCTAAGTGTCTATTTAGGGTCAGTGTATCTGATAATAAGATGAATGCAACATGCAACAGGCGTCAGCCTGATAAACATTGTCAGGACTCACTGAAGGGCACAACAACATGTATCAGTTGACATTACAGTCAGTCACTTTGGAGATTGTTTACCTTGTAGAGCAGGAAATGAAGAAACTGTTTTCCCATCAATGGATTTGTGTGTTTTAATTCATGTGTACAAAACAAACAAATGCAAAGTTGACACTTCAGACCCACATCAGCCACATTTATTCCAATGGAGTGAGACAGTGCATATTTAATTACAGTAGTAGTGGGGTGGCATACCATGGTGGTGCACAGGAAGGTATATGAGTCAAAACATAAACTGCGTTGAAATGGACAGGTCAGGCAGAACAGTATACAAAAAAAAGATGCAATAAAACATTACTCCACTCCTTTGGTATATTTCCAGAAAACAAAACATGTATAACATCTTGCACATTGAATCAAATGCACTGATAGCAGTGATTACGGCTATCAAAAACACTGTATAGTGACATGCAGCCAATGTGAGATTGACCGTCTCGTGAATTTCTGCTGTGATTCTCTGTCAGATGTAAGGTTTTCAGGTTGGAGGACCTGTGAAGACGGATGCATATTTAACCATGAGTTGCAGGAGAGAACCTGGACGGTCTGAACTTCATCTCAGTGAAGGGAATGGATGCATCTTTTCCTTTCCAGTCTATCCAGACTATTCCCTGTATCACAACAGACACAGACAGTGGATTATATTTGGTCAGTGCATTGTATCATACAAGATGAAATGTGTTTAAAGTTCATTAGTGAGAATTGTACCTGGTTATTACTGTTGATACCATAAAGACCATTGAGGTTGGTCTTGTAGCAGTTCTTGTACCACCAGCCTCCCATGTAGGCCCGGGCACAGTGGATCCCCAGAGGGTCAGGGTCCTTGTCCTTGGCTGAGAATGGACGGCCATTATGGTACCTCATAGAGTCACCTGACAGAGAAATACAGTGGCATTGAGGTATGAATCGTCATGTTTTACTGTATAATACGGTCAGTGTGTGATGTGTTGATTTTTAAGTGGGATGGTTAGGGTTAGGCTCGTGGAGTGTGTGTCCAGCAGCACAGATGCTGCTGAACGCTCACAGAAATGTTACAGGAATATTACAGGAGTACTTCAGACAGCAGTTTGTCTCTATGATCCTCCCGCTCCTCCTTGACTAGTTTCTTTCATTGAGTAATTTCCTGTTTTATTTTGTAGTTATATCCTTATGTATCTTATTGTGACTTTCCCCTTCCTGTCTTTGTCTCTTTCCTTTCCAGCCCTTCTTCTGTGTACACCCAAGTTTCATCCTGGTTTTTACTTTTACTTTTAGTCTTTTTAATTTTCCCCAGCCTGTTTTGTCAGTGTTGTCTCCGGGCCTTTTACTTGCCTCTATTGACTTTTGGCTTTTTTGTTTCTTAACCTGATTATTGTTGTGTCTGCATCTGCAACTTTTGTGCAAGCCGTAACACTCATCACTTTGATTATGAAGGTGACACTTCTCTATAGAGTAAATAGGCTACAAGAGTACAGAATTTAGTATCTTTAGTGTACAATTTAGAGCAGGGGTGCCCAACGTGGGGCCCATGACCCAAATTTGACCCCCCACATAATTCAAGTTAAAAAAAAGATACATTTTTTGCTAATTATTATTTCGTAATAAGCATGTTCAGGAAAATTCAATCTTTGTACAGTTTTACCTGCAGTTCCAGTGTAACCAGACACTGTGAGAGTGTAGTGACTCTCCGCTGAGTTAATGGAGAAGTTGCCGTAGTGAGCGTAGGCAGTTTCATTTCCAGCTTGCATATCCACTCTCAGACTCACAGGGCCAACGCTGGTCAGGTTGTGGAGAAGCTCATTTCCTAAAAGTGGCAGAAAGGAAGAGTGAGTTGTTTAGGCTGAATCATTCAAAAAAAACCTTTTGTTGCATGTGTGATAAGAAGAAGTTGCTTCAACTGTACCGAGCCAGAACTCCTCACTGAGGTTTCCAAAGCCAGCGCTGTATTCACTCCAGGTTCTGTGGAAATCTGTCTTTCCATTCATCCTCCTCTGGAACACCTAAAAACACACATCAGATTGTTATTTACAATCAAACTACTATTTCTTCAGTCCAAAATTTGGTTGAGATTACAGCAGTTTTTTGTCTCACTGTCCAGCCGCCGCCATCGGTCTCCATGTCACAGTAGACTCTGACTGCTCGTCCCTCTTTTCCTTGCGGGTAGATGTCCACCTCTCCTGACTGCAGAGCTCCATTCAGCAGCTCCTGAGAGCACTCAGTAGGGAAGGGGAAGCGCAGTTTGCCTGAGGGATGAAAAGAATGAATTACTTAATTACGTGAAAGCATTGATAGAGGAAATAAAGCTGCATGGATTGCATAATTTATTCAATACCTGTGATGAATTCTGTGGTGATAACAGATGTGTAGTGTCCATCTCTCTCGCCTTGTACCAGAACAATATAACGTGACATTGGGAACAGGTCTGTTAGCTTATACTCTGAGATGGAGCCATCCAGAATCACCTCCTAATGTGAACACAGCAATGCACAGAAAGTTCATCTCTGATGCAGAAGCTCTCTTTCTTGATACTGTATGTGCTAATAATGAGAGAATATCATCACCTTTGTCTCCTCTCCTGCCACCTGGTAGATCAGTCTGTAGCTGTGATAAACAACAGTTGAAGATCTCCATGCTATCACTGCAGAGCGAGCACCTACCTCGCCGGCTTTAACGACTAAAGGACACAAAAATTCACAAGCATTTAGTTCACACCACCCTGTAGACCCAAGTAGGCAAACAAACCTGATCTCCTTTTCTTTATCTGCCTCTCTACTCACCATTAGCGGTGGTAAATGTAGTTGAGATGGCCATACTCTGGAGACTGTCCTTCTGACTCAGCACTTTGACAGTGTACAAGGTGCCTCTCTGCAGGCCTCTCAGCTGGTGCTCCACTGAGTTTCCAGACAACATCACTGTCACTGTCACATTAGGAGCTGTGGAGGAGAGTTAACAACCCTTAGCTCAGTCATTAGCACTTTGTCATTAAGCATTATGTAATGTCACTACACTCACTCTTTGAGGACTCATAGCTGATGATGAAGCGGTCAACTTTCCCCAGACTGGGAGTCCATTGCAGCACAGCTCTGGTATCTGTCACATTGACAACTTGCAGGTGTGTTGGAGGGGCGGGCACTGCAGTCAGGGAGACAATACATAGTGTGTTTGTTGCTGTTTTCACATGTAAAGACCAAAAAAAAAGTTGCTATACATAAAAATGAAGCTTCTCTGACTGTGTACCTGTGGTGATAAGGGATGTGAGGGCGTTGCTCTGGGCTCTGCCTTGTGTAGCAGTCACACTGATGATGTAGGAGGATCCAGCAGACAACTTGGACAGAACCACATAAGATTGCTGCCAATCCACAGTCACAAAGCGGTTCTCCCCTAGAGGGATGACACATCACAAATATCAAACTGTAACAACAAGCAATTCTGAATACAAGATCCACAATGACTGATCTTAAAAGTCCCATGTAATGCTAATTTGCAGGGTTATACATTAGTTTTGGGTACCCTCTAGAAAATGTTTCATCCTTTAATGACAAAAAAAAAGCATTATTTTCTGTCTCTTTAAGGCCCCCCTCCCAGGAAGCCCAGTCTGCTCTGATTGGCTAGCTCTCACAGGCCTAAGCAGGCACTGCCAACCATTTTTTGCCACATCAGCCTAGCTGCTTGTTTAAAGGTGCAGTTTCTGAATACAGGCTGTGTGGACTTCATCAACGATTGAGCATTTTGATATTTAAACAGTATTTATGAAGCATCTAACCTTGCTTTATAATCAGCAAAGACATTGTATCCCACTTTTATAATATGGGACCTTAAAGCAACAAAACTGTGACCTGCCCTGACCTGTGACAATGTTGGTGTACGTGACCCTGAAGCCGGAGAATGTTGTCTTTGGTTTGGACCAGGAAACGGTGACAGAAGACTCTGTTACATTGCTGAAAACCATCTCTGTGGCTGGCTCAGGACCTGTTGGGACAAAACAAGGACGTTTTTATTCAGAAAGTGGAGATATTATGCAGAAATTACAAATCTATCACAACTTCAATTACCTGTAACTGCCGTCACTCTGTGAATCTTCGATCTTCTGTCAGCTGCAGTACCATATACATGCAGGACGTAGCCAGTGTTTGCCCGAAGATTACTGAACTCGACGGAACGTACACTTCCAGGGACCACCATGGAGATCCTCTTGGTTTCAGCTTTGCTTTTAGATCCAGCTTTACCGGCGGCAGCAGTTGTGTTGGTGCTCTCACTCTGTACCTGGACTTCAGTTACATTGTTAGCTGTGGAGGTCTTGTCTCCTTCTAGAGCTTCCTCTTCAAACTCCTCGTGGTCATCATCGTCACCCTCTGTCTTTGGTTCTCGTCTGACCACAGTGAAGTTCTTGAACATCCCTTGTGGTGATGACCATGTGACAGTGAAGCTGTAGGAGGAGATGTTCACAACCTTTACAGAACCTAATCCTGATCCTCCCATCTTCTTTGCACTCACAGAGCCATGGGTAGTTGTTTTGTCCTGCAGAACTCGAGCCTCACCTGAATTTCCTGCAAAAGTTGTGTTCACTAAATACTGACTCTTCTGTGTAACTTTCTCTCTTCTAGTGTTGCCAGCTTCAGTGATTCTGTTGTCAACAGATTGCACAGTAGTAGTCTCTGCTTTGATCTTCTTGACTCTCTTGTGTCCGGATGATTGAGTACCATTCTTCTCAGCCAGGGTGGACTGCTCCAAGCTCTCCTTCCCTGCTCTGGTTTTGTTTGTTCCCATGACCTTGGTCAGAACGGTCACAATCTTAGCCGTGCCATTCTTTACGTTACTCTGGGTTACATTAGTGTGAGGTTGGTCTTTAAGGTGGTCAGATTTAGGATATGTTTTACCGGCAGTTCCTTCCTTCACCAGCTTGAGGTCGGTTTTTTGGACGACCTTTTTAGAGGTCAGGACCATTGTTTTTCCTTTGCGTGCCTCTTCCTGCTTTCTTCCATCGTGTTTCAACAGAACCTGAGCAACAGTTGGGCGACTGGTCTTTGTGGCACTTGAAGAGTCTTTAGTAGTTGTTTTTTTAACAGAAGCTTCTTGTTTTGATTGAGTTTTAACAAGACCGGCTTTAGCATTGGTGGCCACTTTGGATTTAGTGTCTGCCTCTTTGGTTTCAGACCCCTTCTTTTGTTCTTTCTTCTGGAAGAGTGTGTGCTCTGCTTTGGTGGTTTTCTCCTCCATGATTTCCTTGTCTTTGTTCACCTGCAGGGTCACTGTTTCAGCTGTTACCTTGACCTTTCCTTTGGCAGCTTCTGAAATGGCAGAGCAGAGGTTAAAACTAGTCAAAGTCTGAGTGAAAACTCAACAGTCAAAGGTGCCCTCTTGCTTGCCCTTCTAGTGGAGAAAACGTGACAAAGTACCCAATAGATTGCCCTTCGAGTTGACAAAAGTGCTCTGTCCGCCCACCCCACATACATGTAGTGCTCTTTTCTTCTTATTGCTCCCGCCCCTCAAACATCCCGAGTCCATCACTGCTCTAATGCTACAACATCCATATAACAGTGTAGACTCTCACTTACTTTTATGACACTCAGCTCCTTGTGCACACTTACTGCAGTCTGGACCCAAGAATCCCTGTTGGCACACACATTTCCCCTTCTGACATTCTCCATTGCCACTACATTCATTTGGACAGCTTGCAGAACATGGACCTGGGCATTAACAAAAATAACCAACATGATTAAATCCACAACTCTAATGACTTGTGTCAAATGTAATAATCTGGTGAGCACAACACAATCATACATTTGTCCTTCAGGGAGGACAAATGTAGTAATCTGGTGAGCATGACACAATCATACATTTGTCCTTCAGGGAGGTCATCTCTCTCTCCAGTCGGGCCACACGTTCTTTCAGAGCCGTCATCTCAGACTCACATCCCCCCACGCAGCCACCGGGCAGCAAGCTGATCTTGTGCGTCATCACCAGAGGAGCGCCAGGCTTCAGCTTCAGCTCCTGCTCCTTAGCGTTGCTCGAGTCGCAGCCGTCGCTGATGACCACCTTGATTGGTTGTGTTGGGGCGGGCTTATCTTTGCTAATGGTGGTCTGATTGCCTTTGGCATTCTTCACATCAGCAGTGGAGGGAGATTTAGCTACAACAGTCTGATTGACAGAGGCCATGGGCTTGTTTTTGGTGGTTTTAGTGCCACTGGCAGGGGCAGATTTTAAGGATGTTGACTGAACATTTTGAACTGCAGGCTTGTCTTTGGGTCTGGTTAAAGGAGATTTAATTGAGACTGTCTGATTGGCTGCAGGTTGGAGTTTCTCTTTGGTGATTTTAGCACCACTTGCTGAAGCAGACTTTGTGGATGCTGACTGAACATTTGGAGTTCCTGTGAGGGCAGGCTTGTCTTTGGTCGAAGGGGATCTAGCTAAAACAGTTTGATTGGATGAGGTTGTGTGCTTGTCTTTGTTGGTGATGGTGCCACTAGCTGCTGGAGGATTGGTTTGAATTACTGCTGGGCCGGGCTTGTTTTTGGCCGTTGCTGGAGTGGATAAAACCGTCTGATTGACTGTGTTTGGCTTTAGGGTTGGGCGAGCGGTCTGTTTGGCGAGAGCAACAGTGGTTTTTGGTTTTGACAGGGTGAAAACGGCATTGGGTTTGGTCACGTCGCTTCCTGACGAGTCTCTCCTCTCATTGGTCGGGGATTGAAAGGAGGGAAATGGGGTGAGAAGGAGGAGAAGTCCTAGAGTAAACAGCATTTTGAGCCAGGAACAGTAGCCAGTGATGGGATTGCCTTTGGTGGATCTGTATGTATGTTACTGTAAAAATGATGAACTCCTTCCTCTATATTTCTCTGACCACTTGCAAAGAGGATTGTGCCAGGTCTCTCCTAGAAGTGAAAAAAATAAAGAGCTGACTTATGACTGAGTTTAGAGCATGAAATCTTATGCCAAGTCATTTTAGAACCTTTTTTTATTCTCTTTGCTGGGCATACATGCTCTTTTTCAGCCAGCTTCATATTCACAGAGTTCCCATTCACTCGTTGATGCTCCCTTGTAAAGCATACTGCTCAAAGTGATTTGACATAAATGGCTAAAGCAAGGGACCACATTACTCACTTTGTTCTTAATTTGGGTGACCATTCAGTCATAACATTTGTCAATTTTTGAAGCTACAGGTTCTCTAAACAGTATATGCTGTGATCTGATATTTGAGAAGATTCAGTGAGTGAATCATGTCCAGTGGATGGAAGCATGAGAGCATATCAAAACATTTCTCAGGTACTCCCTAGGTTTTTGTATCTTATAACAGATGCCTGTATCCTTTATGTGGCAATGTTTTGTGAACTTTCTTCAACCAATTTTAACTGTGTGCCAGGAAGAAAAAAGACTTGGAAACAGATTAAGCATCATAAATAAATAATATCCCTCACCTGAGAACTGAACAAAGTGTTCATGGAAAATGACATTATAAAACTTTATTTTAATGAGCATACTGGTATAAAAACAATTATATGTTGAAGAATGGCAGCAGTGTTCCAATCAGCCATAATAGTTTATTCAACGGCTTGCCAACCCAAGTCTAATCTAAACTAGTTGATTTTGAACAGGAAGGAAGAAAGTGACCAGAGCGGGAAGAGAGTCTGCTGGAGAGACCAGAGGTAACAGAGCGTCACTGTATAGAACTGTGGGACACTGTACGTCTTTCACTATACAGAAGGTTACATAATCCTCCGGCACCCACAGCTCATAAAACCGCTAAAAGAAATACGTCCAGCCTTGGCTTTAAATCTGTAGAAAATCAAATAAACCATGCAGCATGTAAACACATTAAGATGCTTTGCTACACAGCAAGCCAATTTTCCAATGTTACTCTGGGGTGCATAGATTAATTGACTAATTGGCTGCAGAATTAACTGATTCAATCACCACTTTTTACTTTTTTTGAGGTAAAATAAAGTTTGTGAAAATACGAATTGTCATGCTGGGATAGGAGGAAACTTAATTAAAGCTTCGACAAGGTATGTTATAGTAGGTATAACCAGGCTACAATTTGTGTACAAACAACAAAAAAAAACAACTTAATGTTCGCCTCTTGTTGCAGGGAGCAGTGTCACTGTTTAAGCTCTTATTAGCAATTAAAAAAGACATACATTATACAGCAATATGACCTTTTTCTCATAAATTTTCTTATTCAAACTCCTGAGAATATGTTCAGCTTTGCACTCCGAATATGAACAGACATCTAAGTGGAGTGTATTTATTCATACGACCGCAGTTACCACTTTGATAATTAAATTATGAAAAATGAACTTACCTGAATAATGATTGAGTTCTTGACTTTATCTCTGTCTTTGTGTCGCTCCCTCCATCTGAAAAGCTCACACGGACTTGCTGGATGTTATCTGGGTGGAAAGAGGTGAGAGAAAGGACCACCACTAGAAAGGAGGAGAGTGATAAAGTCTGCTCCTACTTAAGGACCCCCCCACTTTTTCTCCACGCCTAGTGGTCCCACTCTCTCAACCACTATGGAAAATATTTGTATTGGACTTACAAAAAGAGTGGCATTTTTACACAGATTTGTGTATGATATATGATCTTTAAATATGACTGCCATCTAATATTTTGTTTTCTTCCTTTTTGTTTTAGTTTTGTTTTGCAATGTTTCTATAAAAAATCTTTCTATAAATTTTGCTGGTTGGTTTAACAACTCAACCTATCCATGGTGAATTCATTAAGTCAGTGATTTTTTGTTAGAATATGAAAGATACATTGTCTTATTGTGTGCAGTCTAATATCTAACATGACAGTGAAATAGCAGTTTTGCTTTGAAACTGTATAAAACAGGATGTGCATTTGACATTTTTTTGTTCTTCATGTACTGTAACACAAAAATAGGCTGCATGATTCAGCTTTGCATAACTGAAGGCAGTAATTTCAGCGTCTGCTGTATGCAACTGGACTTATACCAGACCTTGCTAACACCTAGACACAGCTCTGATTGAATAAAGCCCCCCGGTCTAAGAATCATGATTCAGCTGGAATACATAGCATAACACTGCAGGTATTCAGCGCTGACTCTGGGGGACAGGAACCTCTCGCCATATGAATTGGCTGTTTGTTGGAAGTAATGAGATGTAACTACGTGGGAGTTATGTAAGTGACCAAATATCCACCAGATTTAAGGAATGCTCTGTGAAGGCTCTGAATCTCTGACCAAATGGCCACCCACCATCCCACCTTTTGTAAACCACATGAAGACAAGTATATCAAGAGCTGAGAGCAAACAGGGCGTAAATGACATTTTCCTAATTTTACATGAGAGCAAAAGCAAAGTTTTGCATATCATTGGAGCTTTGTTTATATAAAGATCATGTAAGATACACGGACATTAGTTAAGAGTGGGTTATTTTATAAAAACTTTTTTGAATTTGTATGAGTAAGTATGAGCTGTTCCTGGGAACTGCAACAAGCTGTGATTTCAGTACAGCTGCAACAATTAGTCAATTATTCGATTAGTTGTTCAGAGGAAAATCGATGACCAACTATTTTAATAATAGAGTTTCAGTCATTTCTCAAGCAAAAACGTCAAACATTCACTGGTTCCAGTTTATGAAATGCCAGGATTTGCTGCATTTATTTGTCATTTATGATCGTAAATGAAGAGTCTTTGGGTTTTGGACTGTTGGTTGGACAAACCAACAGTCAGATGTCACAATGTTTGTTTTTTTCACCTTGACATTACAGGATTAGGTTAGTAATTCTGAAAGTATTTGGCAGATAATCGGTGATGAAATTATCATTAGTTGCAGCCCTGGATTTCAGTTAATTCACCCAATAGGCCTACAAGCTGTGGTTAATATATATCTATGTTAATCTTGAATGCGGTTCTAAGAAATTCTCAATGCACACCAGAACAACAGATGAGGAGAAAATGTTTAAATGTAACATCCAATAAATAGCCCTTTTTTGTAACTGATGAAACCAGTTTCAACGAGTGATAACACTGCATACTGCTACAAGGATTTGATGGTCACTCATCCTGTGTGAGTCTAATTTGTAGGTGTATATTTATTTAAACATGTCTAATACAATAACAATAAACTTTTGCCATTAAATAATTTTGTTACTGAAGCACCATTTTGCATGACAGTTGTGAAACTCTGACCAATGCTGAAGAAACAGCTCTCTCATATTCTATTACGGTTACATATATTCATTCTATATATGTTACTGTATGTGTATGTAAGAGCCCGCACAGTAAAAACATACATATACCTGAAGATATTTTAGTTGCAAATGCATTTAGCTAACATGTTTTCCTTGGCAAGTACAACATGTTCTGATACTGAAAGACAGCCAGTATACAGTCCATTACAGCTGTGTTGCAATGTAATACACAATAAATCGGTAAATATTTTAGTTTTTATTCCAGGTCTGTGCACCTCTCATTATGTCTGATTTACGCGTGGATTTATGTCAAAACTGGGTCAGAGGTAGATTAATCAGTTTGTGGACATAACTAGAGGACAAAGATGGCAGAGAGAGACACACTGGAGACAGAAAGTGACAACACCAAGGTCTCGGTCTCAAGACCAGTCCTGAGACCAACTTTTGAAGGGCTTTGTTCTCACCTCTTCAATCCTTGTTCATTATTTTATCAAGACATTACTCATGTTACACATACATACGTATATGGCAATAAAACAGGTGAATGAAGAGGAATCTTCATTTGTCTTCTGTGGGTGTTTTCAAATGAATGTGGATCTTTCAGAATAACTTTAGGATTGCCAATGGTTTGCATGTTCCACAATTTATTTTGAGTGTGTCCTGCAGTGGGGGACTCGCACTGTCATTGATCTTGACTCGACTTTGTCCTGCCTTGGTCTTGGTCTCTACTGGGTGTCAACCCCTCCACGTCTTGGTCCTGTTTCAGTCTTGATACCATCTGGTCTTGGTTGTGACTTGGCCTCAGTTTAGGTGGTCTTGACGACAACAAGCTGACATTATAACTTGTCATAGAGGTAAAAGCACAAGTGATGGCAATGGCGAAATGGTGCCCTTGTTGTGTTCCTGTAAGCTATGATGACAATGAGTCAGCAAACATAATAGTTCCTTGAAATCAATCTCATTATAGTTCCATTCTGATATCACCCTGTACCCTGAACATAGCACTCTTATCTGACCTTGACTCATTTTTATGCAGGCTAATTCCATTGTCTGCTCATGCCATTTGTTTTGTAACCAACATTTTATATATACCTCCTTGTTTCCATTTGGTCCCTCTTATCAAGCTTTGTGTAAGATTTTGTTCCTGATTGTACCTATTTATGTGCACCATTACCCTTGGGACCATTGCTGAATTAAACTCTGTTTTGTGCCAATTTGTTCTCTGAGCGCTCATTGCTTTCAGAAACCTAACTCCATCAAGCAATCGATCGCTTTATTTACATGTGCTATTTTCCTACTGTGACATGTCAACGTGTCTTCTGTAAGAATGGGCAAACCTTACAACAGACTGAGGCACCTTTATATTGACATGAACAACAAAGAGTAATTGTCACTGAAGCGCGGACTCCTGGGTGGGTGGTCCCACTCCATCAGTGCCTCCATCTGCTGGCGGCCTCCAAGAACAGCTCCGCCTTCATTACACTCCTTTCTGCACCTTAGACCACCCTCAAACCGCTGACCCTGTGTTGGCCTTTGGAAAAATGGCTTGAGAGACACACCTTCAGCAACTACGGCTACTGCACACCTAACAAAATACACCTGGTCGCATGGGCACATTTCACAATTCCCCAGCTGCTTTCACAGTTGATGCTGAGGAGGTGAGCGTGTACTTGTTGAATATTTACAGTAAATCTCTTGTGGCAATCTGCAGATCTGTAAGAAAATATAGATCTATCATTCACTCACCACAGTCAATGTCAAGTCTTTGTGGAGAGAATATTTGCACTTTATTGTGTTGCACAGCCTGAGCAATAACTAATTATCATACTGTGACTCCTGATTGATTGAAATCATAAGCAGAAGTTGACGCTGCTTGGTCATGACGAGCCATTGATTACCTTGAGAATGGCTTCAGTAAAAAGAAGACCACTTTTTCAAATATGCTGTTGCTGTTGGCTGCTGATGGTGCACTCAAGTAATCCCAAGATGAAAATGTGTGATGCTGAAGTCTGCGTATTTATTTACCTTTTATTGATTCAGATTTAATGAAATGTCTAATGGCAGAGGCTGAAACAGAGCAAGCATTGATCCTGCTGTGATTGAAGTGATGGTCAGTACTCCCATGTTGCTTATATTGGACCTGGCCTCAGAGATTAGAATAATATAAGCACATAAGCCCTTGCTTGTTCCTCGCCTATCCACCCATGCCCCCCTGCCTCCTACTCCTGCTGCACTGCTCCCTCCCACTGCCCCTCGTTTTCTCCCATTAACTCTCTCTGCATCACTTACAACTCAACACATTCTTGAATCCCATAATTACACTGAGGATCTTCTGCAGCATGGTTCTAAGTGGAGCCCATTTGAGAAGAGGACTATTAGCTCTCTTTTGCTAATAAAGAGCTAGTATATTTATGAGGTAATGATTGATCCAAATCCTGTCACTGTGTAACTCCACCAGGGGCAAGTGAGCCAGTCTCATGTGCAGACTTTATGTGTACGCACTGTGCGAACCCTCACCTTGCAGATGTTAAGTAAGGAGGGGGGTAACTTTGAGGGGGGTTGAGTACAGAGACCCCTCTCAAATCCTTTACTGCCAGTAAAAGAAAAAAAAAACAGACAAAAAATAAATATATTCAACAGGAAAGCTAAATCAGACCAGTACACCAAAGTACATCACACTATTTGGACAAACATGAAAGCGCAAATGTTTGTTTGTGGGTGCACTCACACTTGCTCTGTTGCTGTGATGAGTTTCATCTTAAATGGCTTAGAATCTTAGAATGGCACTCAGTAGAGCGCATACGTCCGGCAAGGCCTTAAATTCAATCATGTTTAATCCAAAATAAAATAAAATATATTTAAATCTGTATATTTATTTGGATCTGCATCAACTTGTAATCAACCATCAACCAACCAACCAACCAACTCTCAACTGACCAACCAATTATCAACCAAATGACAAACAAACCAACAAACCAAACAACGAACTAACTATCAACCAATCACCTAAATATCAACCAACCAACCACCCAACTACCAACCAAGCAATAAACCAACCATCAACCAACCAACCAATTGTAAACCAACCAACCACCTAAATATCAATCAACCAACCAAGCGTCAACCAACCAACCAACCAACCAACCAACCAACCAACCAACCAACCAAATATCATTTCACCAACCAACCAACCAATGGACACAGGTGGAAACATAACCTTCTTGGTGGAGGTAATACAGTAATCATCTCAAAATGTATGCATGTAGTCAGTGCACTAAAGAAATATATACACATACCAACACCATTTTTGTCATTACAGTTGTTTTTTATTTATACACTGAGAGCTAAAGTGATTTTTAGTTACACTGATAGCTGTATCAGACATAAAAATTATTAATAGGTACATTGTAAGTGGTAACATTTCAAATGATACCATGGTGGATTCAGTCACCCACTTTCTGTCCAACAAATAATAATGTCTCTTATGCTATGCTTTCATGACTCTGTTTATAAACAGCAAAAACAAAAAGAGGTTTCAACACTGTTAGATGACTGTGACTAAGCCTCTCAAACTACAATAACTGTGCTACACTAAAAATGTAAGATGGAAAGGTTTGATGAAACAGATTTGTCCGTCAGTCTGTTTCACTGTTTGCAGCCGTCAACCTTGTACTCATCTGTAAACATTGTGAACTTTGCGCAGGCAGCTTTATATTTAGTTCTTTGACATTTTTCTTCCGAAGGCTTTCTTTCAACCCACGTGTTTGATTCCAACAGATACTGCATCCTATAGAGGGTGAGTGAACAGAATTCTCTTTGTTATTGCTTTGCACTTGCTTGGGCAAATAAAAAGTAATTTTAAAAGGTATCTCCTAGTTCGGCAGACAATATTCTATTATACATTACGTTTAAGCATAATAATGTTTCAAAACTGTTTCTCTATTTCTGTTTCTCTACAGCTAAATACTGACAAAACCATCCCAAAGTCAAAGGAAAGTCTTTGCTCTATAGCCTCCTCTGTTACTTGCTTCAGTTAGTATTATTGACTATACTTACATTCCATTTGAATCGGTTGTGGAGCCATCTTTGCCCATGACGAGGTACTGTATTCCCAAGTCCAACTGTCCTTTACAGTGACGCCTCTTGGCGAACACTCGAACAGAATTCTCACTCACAAGGTTGTCTCCATCTGGTAGATAAGAGGATTGTCATTAGTATATAAGAAACGCCTTCAAAGCACAAACACTATGGTAGAAAAACAATTTAAAGGTCTTTGTTACAGCACCTGCTTGCGGTTACAGTTAACTTACTGGATCTGAGGACGTCTTTTACATTCACTTTGTACAGCTCAAAGTTACTCTTCATAGAAACCTCAACGACTTCAACAATGTATGCTGAAATAAAACAAGAACCATTTAACAACAATTCATCTGAAGCATTCTACTGCATGATATTGGTATAGCATTAGAACATGAAATAATAGATTCTTTGTATTTAGGGTAACATTAGAAACTTTATAAACTTAATGCGTTGTGTGCAGTACTGACCGTAATCGACTGTAGGAGAGAAGCAAGCATGTTGTAGGCGGTATTTCACTCTTCCAGTTAATTCGAAAGTATTTTGTATTTTATGACAGGGTCCTAAAGAAAACATTAAAATAACTCAGTGTTAATTAATGAACACTAACCTGATGGGTAAAGCATAATTAGGCTGAATCCACATGTCCACCCTTTGACCTGAAGACGGATTGATTCATGAGATCTTTTTGTTTTTTTGTCAGCAATTGGAAAAAATAGTGTCACATCTGTATCGCAATGGATTGTGCGTAAGTAAATCAATGCAGTGACGTCTGCAACTGCAAGCGGACTTTCTAGAACTCTGCAAAGTCTGTGGAAAAGTCTGCTTAAAGACCCTAGAACTGGATGAATTGTGGTTTTCGACAGCAATCAGCACACACAGACTTCCAGGAAAAACACACACAAAGATGTCTGCAGGAGCATGAAGTTTGGACATTTGGATTCAGCCTTATTTCAGGTGGGTTATCAGTATAGGTCTTAAGAGTAATGGCCTACTTTCTGCACATTGGCACACATCCTCTGAACACAGTTTGGAGATCATCTTGCTTCTTTGTGGGGCGGAGTAGAACACAGTGCACTTAACGTCTACCGAGAAAGCACAAATAATTCATAAATGTCGGGTAAATGAAAGAAATGTAAACTCTTTCTGGGCAAAAAATGCAAAAAATATCTAATAAAAAATGTACTTGGTTCATAATAATCATAGAACACAGCTGGAGCAGGCTGTAGGAGGCCTATTGGTACGCTCTGTTTGGCATCGAAAGTAACGCATTCCTCTGCGTCAAAGAGCTAGAGAGAGAGAAGAGATCTTTTAGTATTGACATGGACATGTGAAATCTTGAAATTTTGGTGTATCTAAGTACATTTCCACCTGACCTCATTGAAGTACAACACCACTCTTCCATAGGACTCCTCATAATGAGAAATGTATCGTTCAGGCTCCGCTTTTAGCTACAAGGAGACAAGAATTGAGATTTTTGATACTTTAGGAGAAGAAAAGACAGTTCTTTAGACCATTTCTCAAATGTATTGCTTTGTCAGGGTTTTGGTATAATGGAGCAGGGATGAATTATATGAGGGGGCACTGGGTCTAGATATGTTTTTGTCCATTCTGTATTTTCATGTCAAATAATATTTTACGTTTTTAATTCTTAAGGGATAATATTATGATATAGCTCTATGTTATCATCCTTGCATGGCGATGACTCTAAATAATACAACACCCATGAGCTTCTGCCACTGTTTCTATAGAGAACAAGAAATCAGAACAATAGTGAATTCAAATATTTCATTGTGGCGGCTAGGGGAAACACATGTGGCCATTTCTCAAAACTTTCATCTTTAAAGGAAAATTTGGAACATTTTGTTTTTTTCCAACAGTTGGATGAGAAGATTGTTACCACACTCATGTATATAGCCTGAATAAGAAGGCTAACTTAGCTTAGAATAAACACTGGAAATAGGAAGAATCAGCTAGCCTGGCTCCATCAATAGGTAACTAAATCTGCTATATGCCCATGATCACCTCCAATGGTGGTGCCATACCTTTATTATAATATTATCAGTAATAACAATGTCTTGTTTAATCAAAAAACGAATTGTAAAAACAACAGACTGCCATTTTCCAGGGGGTTATGTGTTGGACAATTTCTTCGTCAGGACCAGTAACTTCCTGGAGTCTCTTTTGTCTTCATGTTACAAGTCCTAGTTAACTTTTCACCTCATGTTTTCATGTACAAAGGCTTGCACTTTGGACTCTCTAATTCTTTGTACTGATACAGCTGAGAGGTTTTCATGTCCACCTGTTCAATTGTCAATCACCTTAGCTTGTCTATTGAGAAATAGAACGTGACATGACACGAGGCGCCCTCCCACTTTGTGCAGAGGATGATGATGAGGAAGAGGAGGAAGAGTGAGCATCTTACCATGTCCAGGTGCTGAGTTACAGCCTGAAATCCACTCAGAAGTGTGATGTCAGCAATCGCCATTCCTGTGAGGTTTCTATTTAGGCTATGACTGCAAACAAGAAAAGAATTAGAAACAGAGGCAGAGAAAACCACTGTATCAATGTCTCATGAGCAAATGTGATCCATATCTTATAAACTAACCTGACACAGACGTTGTAGGTAACAGATGATTCTGAATCTAAGTTGTAATCAACATCCCTCCTGTTACGGGTGCGAGCATCTAACCACTCAATTGTTGATCGAGGCACTCGTGCCTCAGGTTCCTCGTTGGTACCATAGTCTTCATAGTCGTCATAATTTTCTATGACCTTAGCTAGGGAGACATAGGTTACTGTAACTGTGTAGCTTTTACGAGCGATACATGTGTTTGTGATGTGTTATCAGTGACAAAAGCTCACCAGTGTACATCACCTTCCCCTCCACTGCAACACTGATAGACACTTGGTTACAATCATCCTTGGGTTCCAGTATTTGGTAAGATTTTAAAATCTGCCAAACAGATGATGATTTACAGTAAATTGTGACTTTCTTTCAGCATATACAGGCACTGATCAAACTTACTTTTAGCTTGATTTCGCCATTTCCAGTCAATTGCACAAGAATGTTGTTCCCAGCAAGTTTCTGGGACAAAATAAGTGAGGAAAAATAAGTAATCTAATACTGATGTTAAATATTTATGAGTGTATTCAAGTGCAATGCTGATAATATTCAAATTGTACCTTAAGGTCTGTTTCCACTCTGTCCTTCTTTGTTTCCAGGGCGAGCTTTACAATGTCTCTCTTCCCTGGGGCCCTAAAGTCTGCTATTAGATTTGCGTCCGGGCTGGTGGACCTCTTAATCTCATACTCTGCAAGGGCCTCCAGTGCCAAAATGGTATCCTGGGCATGGTAATTTAACATTAATAACACGTTTAACATTGGTGCACGGCTATGGCTAAAGACAGGGATTCGCTGAGGTCAAACCATTCTCAAATCATCATCTCAATCACCTGTGATGATAGGTAGCCTCCAAAATAGTTTTCCTGGGTGGTTAACCAGCAGGCTGTTTTGTCTGCCCACTTGGTTTTCCCCAGTTCCACCGCAGTGAGGAGGGCATAGGCTGTGGTCTGTAGAGTGATGCCATCAGAGGTCTTCAGCTTCTGTGGGTTAGGTCTAGTTGTCCACAGATAACAGCCATTCTTCCCTGATAATTAAGAAATAGACAAAAAGTACGTACTGTGTACATCATGATATAACTTTAATATTTCTTGGCAATGCTGTAAAACAATTTGAAGGACTGCCTCATGTCAGTATTGGATTTTTATATGATTTTTGCACCACTGTAAGCACTACCTGGCTTTTTTAGGCACATTTCTGTTGCGTTATTTTATCCATAATCAATAACTCAGTTTGTAATGCTAAACTGACACTTTCATTATATAAATTGATACAAGAAATGAAATCACTTATTTTACTAATATTGCCCACACTTATTTGCTTTGATTGGACATACCTTCAGCAGCCAGTGCTTCAAGTTGTCTCCAGGTTGATGAATGATCTGTTCCCGCTGGCAGGCTAACTGAAAGGCAATAGGCTGTAATGGCAACAGCATAAGGATGCTGAAGCTCCTCAAGGTTTGACAGGAGGTATGACGTTGTTAATGAAATGCTTGATTCCTGGTGAAAAAGGAAAAAAAGTAGCACAATGGCAGTTATTTAACTTTTAGCGGTAGATCTTCTTTGCAAATTACTGTATGCATTGATTAATCTAATAAATCCACAACAATAACAGGGCGAAGATTCAGCAGCCACACTAGTAGTGCTCTGAGCTAAATGTCAGCGTGCTACCAGGCTCACAAAAACAAGCAGATACATATTGTACCATAGGCACCATCTTGTTCTAGCTTGTTAGCCTGCCAACATTTGCTGATGGAACTGTCATTATCATGCAGGTATTTGGGGTTAGAGCAACATTTGGGATTAATTGAACATTTGACCTGTTAATGGCACTAGAGGAATGGCCAGGGGATAAAAAGAGTCATCACAATTCATCCCCTGCAGAATGTATGTTTGTAAAATGTTTCATGGCTATCCACTCAAAATGCTTTATATCATCTCACCGCATTACTTCTCTCTTCGGTTTGCAGGAATCGAAGGGACCGGTGAAGTCCAAGAGTTACAAAAGCTGCCATGGATGCTTTTTGGTCTTTGTCGTTCTGTATTAAAGACACAGAGACATTATTGTATTCAAATCACTGCTTTTGAGTTTTCTACCGCAAGCCACACTGATAGTGTCCTTATATACAGTAAATATAGGGATGTTTTGACATGCAGTAAAGGTTACCAGAACTCCTCTGTGTAACATTCGTTGTGTTTCTCTGTATGTCCCGTCACTCTCCTGCACTGAAAGCAAATAACGGACAGAGTGCCTGATCTCTTCTTCAGGCACAACCCTCGCCCTCCTGCCCTGCTGTCCAAAGGCCACTGCCTGACGCTCCGCTACCATTGACAGCACTTTCACTACAAGGGCAGTCAACCTAAAAATAAGACAAAGATGAATTGGAGAGTGGAGAGAAAAAAAATATCTACAATTTGAGATGCTGGAAATAAGGAAAGTTGAGTTAGTTTGCAATATATTGGAAGTAACTACCTTGCATCAAAAATCAGCAAGGCAACACAAAACAAAAACTCACCAATTACTGGGCATCACTGAAGCATATGGTGGATAAGATCCATTGCTTTTCTTGAATGTTAAAATCCTCATAGCACCTGGAATAGAAAGTATTTAATGTGTTTAAAACAAAATGTCTACAGCCTTGATTGTGACCTGTAGAGGGCGCAACATTCATGACAACACACAACACTGACAAGACACAATAAGATCAAATAGAAGCCTGGGGGTCTCTTTTGATTCCCAGTTGAATTTTCCCCATTGCAAACATGCTAAAGTAATCACTGCAAAGTTTCTCAAGTGTTACTTCCTGTTAAGAAAACAAGAAACAACTGTTTTAAGATTTCTGATTTGCGGTTTATTAGAATGTAGCGCTTCTATGGTGCTTAGAAGTTTTCTCAGGATTTAAGCGTGGCTCTTTTTTACTCTAAATTTGTGTGCTTAGTCACGTAAAAAAGGGGGTTCATTAGACATGCAATGAACTGCTTGATGTGTTCCTACCATGCTCAACTTTATCAAGAGCTTCATCTCTGGCAGTAGCAGGCAGGTCGAACCACTGTTCACTCAGGTCAAGGTAACGGAGGGCTGAAGCTGTAGGGGCCAGTTTTGTCATTGTCTGTTCCACACATCCTGTAGGCAAAACGATCAGGCGTGCAATCTTCTCAGGAGAAAGAAGGTTCTTCGCATGTGAAGGACCAAATCCATCCCCTGTCAGATGAGATCACTAAAAGGGTAAGACAGTGTAATTTACCATCATCTGTGAAACGTATGTCTGCGTCTAACAGCACATACCTTCTGCTGAAACGAAAATATTGGAGCTGGAGCCTGGGACTGTGTCATCTGGTAGAGATCCATCAATAGTGAAAGTCTTGGTGCTCCTCCCTATCAAGACAAAGGGGAAGTAAACTAATTAAAGCAAAATGGATTAAAAATATACTGAAGAAAAAAATTGTAATTGTCAAGCAAGAACCATTCGGAAATAACTGAAACTACTCACCATCTAATTTAAACACCTTGGTCTCCTGCATTGTCTTTTCAAGTCCTTCTGTCTACAACATGGGAAAATAGTGCCAACTTACTGTGTGTCTCTTGCCTTACACATGGAAATATGCAAGTGAAAGAAGCATGTTGATTTAAGTTAATATTACTAGTACACAAGTAAGTACATTAGCTATGTGTATCAACTAAATGCGTACACAAATAGCTCAAAAATATTCAAATGAAAGTGTCAGGAGTTATGAGCAAGTGCCTGTATGTCATATATGGAGGATCAACAAAGGCGAGCAATTTTCTACCGTGGTTAAGATCCATATTTGTACGTGTCATATATGTTGCCATGTTTATTTCATCAGGTAGGCCTCTATTATCATGTTTTCTTACAGAGATAATGCCCTTTTAACTCACCAACACATTCAAAGGCTTCTCAATTGCATCTATTCCACGTCCCTCCTCCATATCATAAAGACGTATTTTGATGGGTATTGAGCCGGTGACCATGGGGACAGCAGAGAAGGAGACAAACTGGGAAGACTGTGGCCCCACTGTAATGTTAACAAAAGATGAAGTTGTGGCTGAGCCAGGGGAGCAAAGTCCCTCCGTTTGTTCCATATGAACCGCCACCTATTAAAATACAGGATTCCACAGAGAAAGGTACCATTAAGGACGGAATTTAAATTCGCACAGTAGGTGGTTGTTGTTTTATGTCAACATTAGGTCGATACCTGCAGTTCATCATCGCCATAGTTGTAGATAACAGGTGAAATGGAAAGTTGCTCATATTTCCTCACTGAGTACGGCAGTGTCAGGGACACAAATACATCCTGAAATGCTCTGATCTCAGATGGCTCAACTACACAGAAACCTGAATAAAACATAGATTAAGTGAATATTCATTGATGAGAATCTCTTCAGTCAAATTCACAAGATACATTTGTGAAGTGGGATGCTGATATTACCTGTGGCTGGAGACAAAGTGATGACCTGAATCTCCCACGTGGTGATCGAATCAGGTAGAGTCAAATCATAACTAGGAGTTTTAAAAGAATAAATTGTTGTAAAATGCACCTGACAAATGCTTTATCTACTTATATCTTATATTTTAGAAATTAAATAATGCATTTAGACACTTAGAGACACGTAGAAAAAAGAAGAAACGTTTCACAGTGACAGTATCAGTAACAATTGCAAAAGATACAAAAAACACTATGGGGTAGCAAACATTTTAAAGGCTGTGACTAGCCACTAAATCTCACTGGAAAATAAAACAAAAGCAATTTATAAAGTTACTGTCCATCTCTTACTTCTTTTGGCCATTTACTTCAAATTCAGTGAAGGCAAAGCTTGGGGGGAAAAAACGTCGAATGTACTGAGCAGCTGTGTCCATGAAGAACTGTTCAATGTCAGCTGTGCTTTCAGCTAAAAAAGATCAAACGAGAGATTTGTGATTAAACTTTGTGATAATGCAAAAATTAATTTATGGTATTCAAGTGAATGTGTAAAGGATTTTATGTCCACAAGACAATTTGATCTCACTCCTTGCAAGTCCTTTCTTGGCATCTTCTTGCATCTTTTTCTGTCTCAGTCGCTCTCCTTCACGGCAGCATTCTAAAAAGACATCTACACATTGAGGATTTGGTTCCACCAGAGAAACTCTGCGCACTCTCTCCTCACAAGTTCGTTTCATGGGGATGAGAGAAAACCCGTGTGCACAACATTCTTGCAACTTCTCATCGGTATAGTTTGATTCTGAAAGTAGCATTAAAAAGAAACAGAAAACACATGTTAAGACACTTAAGTAACTTACATTATCTCAGAGTTGTAATGCCTGAATCTTGTCTTACTTAAAGTCATCATTTCCTGTTGAAGGTCTACAGAGCGTCTCTGTCGTGTAGATTGTGAGTCACAGCCAAGACCTGGAAAAGTAGTCATACTGTATTTAAGCTTGGGTTGAAGATGTGGAGAGCTTGGATTATTGCTGGTATTGTGATAATTATTTGCTAAAAAGGTTATTTCTGCATTAGCTAGTCGTTGCAGCTAATTTCTAATCTCTGTCATGTTCTTCTGGACTAATTTAACACTATCTTCAAATGTAATCTGTTCTCCAGCCCAGTCGCCAGAATAAAATGTTGGCATTATACATTTTGTCAATATGTATCTCATTACATACACTGACATACATTTTTGTAATGTTGATGGCACTTTTTCCAGCAATCTTTGTGGGAACAAAAGTGGGTGACAAATGGGTGACATGGCTGCCAAGCGACAGAATACTGGTTGAGATCACTCTGACACAACCTTTCAGTACCTGTTTAAACCAACACCAGGTCATTTTGGTGACAAAACATAAAGTTTTATATATCTGTGGTTTGTACAATGCCAACATTTATTCTGATAATTGGGTTGCAATTGAGCTTGCATTAAGCTTTATCCGTCTTAATTACAATTAGACAGATAAACATACTGTATAACAATCTAAACTGGATGAATGATCAAGAACTTAATTGGAGTAAATAAAATGTTTTGTCATACTCTTTTTCCAGTCTGACTTGGACTGAGTTACAAAAGACAGGCCAGCATTTGTTAATACAGATACGGGATCAGATCCTCCACTGTATGAGCAACCAAGGTCATATGACTGCATAGAGGAAAACACCTGAAAAGTGGGAACAATAGATTGGATTTACTGTTTTAGTATATATGTGTTGTATCAAATAACATCAGTGTGTCGTAAGAGACAGTATGTGTCAGTATGTTACCTGTTTGCCGGTAAGTTTATTATCGGCATGGAGAGCATAGATGGCCTTATCCACGGCCAGCAAAGCCACTTTAGCTTTCTGACCATTTAAATCAAAATGTAGCACAGACCTGTCTTTAGGTTTCGATGATCCTTTTTGTTGTACCTAAATTAAAGTTAAGATATAACAGATCATTTTAAATCTCATGGTCAAATTTAAGTCAATCAGTACATTAAAACAAAACAATACATTTTAATATCCACGTCAACACAGTAATTTAAATGGATCTGACATCGTTTGTGCTGAAAATAATAATTGGAATGCAGCCTAATTACACTGACCACAGCTTTGCCACCGTAACTGAGTTACTTCAAGTCTTTACATTATTTTGCAAAATATTATAATCATTGTCCTACTTTTATAGAATTAACCTATTCAAACACAGAAACAGAGCTCTGTTTGTTTACTGTCTCCCTCTGCTAAGGCTGCCCTCCAATCTGTTCTGTTTACTCACCTTGATGTTTATCTCACATTCATCCCTGACATCGACCCACACCGAGTCAGTAATGATGTTACCCTGCTGGTCATAGTAGTAGCCAATCAGACGGAAAGATGGCACCATATCAGAAGTTATCCGCAGGTTGTCTCTGACTGAGGTACCAAGTCTGTGAAAACCTGTTTTTATTAGGACCCCACGGCTTAAGACCTACAACACAGTCAATTTAAAACCATTAGATATAAAACAGAGTCTCTTTATCAAATCAAACCAAGTTGCAATCATTAGTTCTGCCTCACCATGTAGTATATAAACCCATTTTGCTGGCCACCGGTGTTGTAATCTACGGATAGTAAGTCGCCCACAGAGTAGATCTTGCTGGTAAAACTCAGGTAAAGGTAGCTGTCACTTGGAGATGATGCACGTTGAAGCACTTTCCTCTGTGTAAGGTCACCTGCCGACACCTAATGAAGTCAGAGTGTAAATGTAAGTGTTAGCTCAACTAAAGTGGTAAATGCAGTGGTTTATCAATTTGAACACAAACCTCCACATTAATCTGAGCCACAGTGGGAATATTAAACAGAGTAAACACTGCCCCCTCCTGGTCAGTGGTGCCTTGCCAAGATCCTTCTGCAGATGATACACTAATCTTCACTAGTACACCAGCTGCTGGGGAGCCATCTGGGTGACGCACGAGCGCCTACAATAACAAACAAAAACATTTTTAAAAAACAAAATAATCTCCTTCATGTGCATAGCTGTGCATTCGTTTGTTTGTTTCATGCTCACCACCACATCTAGTGGATAACCAGGAAGGAAATGTGTGCGAGTTCGAGAGAGATCTATGTTGTGTTTGTGGGAGAAGACAGGAAGGTAAACTTCTGCCTCTTGTACTTCACCACCTAAAAATGAAGGGAAAAAAATCATATCATAATATTCCCCATATCTTCATATTGTTATTCCATTTCTCTCCTAGTACCTTCTCAAACATGTAAAGGCACAGCGCAAGGTATTTATCTTAATTTATTTAGATGGTAATAAAAATATAACTGCTTGTATTACTGCACACAACACATGCCGGACACACAACACCAAATATTTTACACATGGCATGCAGTATATTCTCCCATTACAATATAATAGCTTTTAATCGTTCACTCTTTTGGGAGCTTGCTGAACAGTGGTGTGTAGTGTCCTTTACTTCGAATGTTGGTGACAAACACTCCCAGGTAGACTTGTGATCCACTTTGCTCGAGGTCAGACAGGGTTTGGTTCCTCTGTTCTTGGAGTTGCAGATCTAGGTCGGCTATCATAAGAGAAACTGCTGCATTTCCATTCTCAACCTGCAAGAAAAGGTGTAAGTTGTTGACTTTCAAGTCACCTACTATAACACTTGTATGCTGCCAGAGTATCTGATTTCAAAGTTGAAATGAGCTGCATTATAAATGTTGGATAAATGTCTGTTTCCTCACTGAACCAGTCAACTCCAGCCTCCTGATGTAAACGGGCTTCTTTTCTTGACCAGGGGCCCGTTTGTCTAGCACTCCAAACCGGCAGTGGTAAGCCCCTTTAACATCCTCACCATGTGAATATCTGGGGGAAACAAAAAATAATTGTAAAATTGTGACTGTTTAAATTAACCCCTAAAGAAAGTAATGGTGATTTTTGTTGGACAAGAGGACACATTAGCCTTTTTTCTTTTTAAATATCTGAACTAGTAAGCTTTCCTTCTTATCAAAACTGCATTAATCAACATATGTGATACTTTGAAATCGGTCACTAATGACAAACAATTGCCCAAATCTGAAGCTCCACAAAGCTTTTAATCCATTTGTATCTTAATTTTGGCTTTTATGGTGAGCCTGTTGATTATTGTTAGCGTCTACCTAGCTGTTAGCTTTAACAAAGTACACGTTAGCATCAGCTTACAGTTAAAGTATCAGTTAAATACATACTTTTCAGGAGCTGGTGGAAACTATAGTATTAGCTTACACCTGAGCTAAAAGATCAGCGAAAAATGGGCGTGCATTCATCAGGCATCTGGCAAGGTAGGTTAGGTAGCCGAATGGGCTCCAAGCTAACACTAAGCTAACTCTTTAGCCTTAACCTTGGTGGCAACGTTGGCAGCTTCGCAAAGTTATGATTTGTTCTTGTGTATTTCAACTTATTTTTGAGTTCTCCTGGCATATGGCCAAAGTCAATTAATGCCGCTTTAACTGACAAACTTTGCAGTAAAGTAAGTTTAAATGGAAATTAGTCAACACTTACTTGGCTGAGATGGTGAAGTCAAACTGTCCATCACTTGACAAAATAAAGTTCTGCCTCTTTACGATGTTCACCTCAAAACTGGGTAAAACTAGATTGTGTAATGATAAAAAAAAAAAAAAAAAAAAATGTTTTTTAGAGGGAAGAAATGTCATCTGATTTTTTTTCTTTTTTTTTTGAAGGAGTTAAATACTTAGCTTACCAAATTTCTGAACTTTGAACTCTCGGGAACCAGCATATGCTTCATCGCCTTCATAGTGAGCTGTAATCTTCCATGTACCCAACCTTGGTAACAGGACACACACGTGTTAGTATGTCAAAGATACGTGTGCTGTTATGTCTATTGCACATCTGTTTACATACTTAGCAACATCAGGTATGGGGAATGACCCTTGGTATATTCCTCCCTTTGTGGTCTTCAGGGACTTCATTATCCTGTTTCCAGCAGCATTCTGTCATAAAATTATAAATAAATGAATCATAAAAATACATAATAATAAATAAAATAATTATCATATATCTCTTAAGGTCACATTTTATTCCTGAAGAAATTGTGTCCACTTACAAACACTGATATCTGGAACACTCCCTCTTTAGGCCGGTATGTGTGGTCGAGGGTGAATATCCTGTACCTCACTGGAAGAGAGATAATCAACATAAAATGGCTTCACCAGCAAACAATGTTGTAATATCTGTGGAGGGGAGAATTACTTCACATTGTTTTACATGTCTTTACATTTAGTAGTGTTCTTCCTACCTTGCTGTGTGGGGTTGTAGATTGGCTGATGAGTCTGAATGAAGATATTGCCCATGCGTTTGGATACCAGAACCCTTGTTATCCTTTTGTTGGGATTGAAGCAGTTGTTCTCTGCCACCAGGTTAAGGTAAAATTTACGTCCAGGTGAAGGTGGAGGCAATCTTGACAACAGGTCCCTATCTATCTGTAAAGATGCAAGTTAGCAGTTTGGGTTAATGACATCTCAGTCTTGTCTCAGCTGTTTGATTTGTATGAGGGAGGATGGTTCTCATACCATGAGCTCAACTGTTTGGATTCCCCCTTCTGCTGGAAACTCAGCAGTTTTCTTTGCAGACACAACAGTACCCAGAATCTCACGCTGCAGGGAGAGAGTCACGGAACATAATCTTCCCATCTGGACAAACACTTTCTCATTAACACCCACATGAAACACTCCGGGCGCTGAGATGAAGAATCTATACACATAGGTGAAAAATGGCACTGACTTTATGTTTCATTGCTATATTTTGCATTTATTAACTAGTATATACCAATAGATAAACACCTGCAATGCTGCGCGTTCTGTCTTATACATTACATCATGACAAAATGACACAATAATCATTAAATACACATTCAGCAGAGAACATACACACATGATTTAATGTGTAACAATAACAATTCTGAGAAGACAGAAAGCATATTTCAACCCTCTTGCATGAAACACAAAAAATGTCGGCATTATGTTGCATTAGTTCATGATTTAGAGTCATGCAGCTTTTTTTGTATTTACCCATCATTGCCTGATGAACACTCTGGTTCCACTGTCAAGATCAGCAACAGTACGGAAAAGATGTGGCACCTCATTGTGCAGCTCGAATGTCTTCGCCTGCACTGACACAGGCTTTTGGTTATCTGAGGTTTTATAAGTTGTCCAGCCCCGTATTTCTCAATCCTTGGATCTCAGTGCCCTCCCTCTGTTTTCTTCTTCTAAGATAACTTCAAAAGAAGTATCAGAGTGGTGCGTACATAAACCGAGAAAATCCTCATACCGTCAGATATAACATGTATACTGATGTGTACAGATGTGTGGCAGACTCTTTGGTTAATTAGTGTGTACATTTCTACAAAAATAAAAGACTGAGATCTAAACAGATTTATCTAAAAGGATAATCATATGGATACAGATCAGATCACAGTGATCTAACATACATTTCAGACTGCAACATGTTTGATTTTTATTTTATAAAATCTATTTTATATGACTACTTGGCATGCAACATGGAAAGTGTTTGTTAAGTTTCACAATGTGTAACTAGTCCCTCATTGGTCAGTGCAGTCAGCCAGATTTCCCCCAAATCATGTGATTTACAAGAAATCAGGTTTAGGCTTTAGAGTAAGTGCTGTTGACTTTACAACACATAGTCTGGGATTGTTTTGCACAATAGAGGTCAAGTATATCTGTAAACTTCCTAATCACAACAATCCCTTCAGTTTAGCGAAATAGATTTTTAATATATGGTATTAATAGTTATTAAAGCCTCTTAGTTAACACATGATAAATGTTCTGTGCAGTTTACCTGTAACTTTACACTCCTTACCATATTCATCAGTGAACTGATTTTATGTAGAGCTATATTTTATAAGCTGCCTGACTGTGCTATGATCTGGAAGAATGGAACCGTTGTAAAAAGAAAAACAGAGCTTGAAGGCAGATAACAAAGACATACAGAGACAAGGTCATGAACTTTATTACTTTCTGCATGAACAGCTTGGTGATGCAATAAACAGAGCTACTAAAAACATCTTTCTTTCGAAAGTCATTTCAACATTAGATACACCGAATGGGCAGAGAATTACAACTTATCCAATTGTATACTCATAGATCTTGGTTAAACACCCATAAACATCCATATCAAGATGGATAAAGTTTGGAAGATTTTATGAACCTTTTACTTTTTTTATTTTTTTTAAAGCAAAGTGCTCCAGACTGAAGGGAACTGATCCCCAAATATTTTTTTTTCCCTACATTTTCAAGCTTTCTGTGATCTTAGTCCAGTATGTTTGAGTCAGGAAATTAAGCTTATTTTTTGTCATTACACAATCAATAGTACATATAATTTTCAACTAATTAATAATTATAAATATCTAAAAATATAAAAATAAATAAAAACACCTCATTTAAAAAACAGTTTTGAAAAGCATTTTTTTAAGTACATCAAAGTTTCATCAACTTGAACCTTAAGCTTGCATCAAAGAACTGAAAGTGTTGCCTCTGTAAAGTTACAACCAAGCTAACATAGAAACATAAGTTACACACATAATAAAAATTGGTATGTCCTAGACCCTGACAGTATAAACCAAATACATGTGTGCTCATAGAAGAAACATCTCTGTCACCCTCCATTTCACCTTGCCAACCACAAGCCATGTGGCCCTGTGCCATATCAACTCCTCATCCACTGATAATCTGATTCTCCCCACATAGTGAGCGATACTAATTGTACTTGAACATCTATCTATCTGGCACACTAGATGAACAACTTCCACACGTTTCTTCAAGGTGGTATTATATTCACATGCACCTGAAACAAATTAAACAATTTCAGCTATTCAGAACTATACAGACATTTAAAAGTATCTTCAGTCCCCTGCTGCACCCTTAGAACCAATAGGAACCCTACAAGAGAGGACTGAGGGGAAATAAAAGTCAAAGTCCAGGGTCTGGAAGCTTAATGTGAAAGACTGATTGTGAATGAATTGAGAAGCCTACATTGTTTTTCTTTCTTTTTTCAGACATCATTATTAATCAACTTTAACAAAAAGTTTAAATTCCAGTATTGGTCCTGCAAAGTATTTTTTTGTTGTTGTTGCACACAGTAAATAAAGACCCTTGTTTGCACACAGCAACGTGATATCTAATTAATTCCTATGTTGATCTCGTATTGTATTATCACAGTAAGAAGTACGAGGAAGTAAAAGAAAGTCGGGGGCATGATGTCCATCCACAACTCCTGGAAATGGAGAAGTAACACAAGAATTGCGTTTGGACAATCAGCACCAGGCTCCCTGTCAAACTTGAGATGAACAACCCTGGGCGTGAATCCTGCAGAGGATGGAAGATTTGAAAAATATATATATATATATATCAGTGCAGGTGAATTAAAAAAAGTGCAGACTCATGAAATGTACTGCAATTTTGCAAATATATATATATATGTACAAGCAGTTGCTGTTTGTTAAAAGACTGAATAATGAATGAACTGTCAGGAAAAAGCAGGTTTCACACTCAAACATGTTATCTAAAAGTAAAAGATTACATTTAATCCACATTTAAAAGGTTTCTATCAATGAATGCTTTAAAAATATATATGTATGTATATATATGTGCATATTGCTCATCTTTCTACAATTCCTTGTATCTATATATTATCTTTAAACTACTTGAATCAACTTATTCCGAAAAGTGAAAAAGTAAAAACTATTTTTATACTTACAGCATGCACCATCAACAGCAATGTGATAATAGTCCCAGAGAATCAGCTATTAATCATGTGTCTCTAAGCATATGAAAGATTAAAACTCTTTCTTTCTAACATTTTTCAGATATTGTAAAGTTCACTCTCCTCTGCGTCCGTCCTCAACCGCTGCTTGATCAGTTTGCCTGTCCGTGTCCCCCTCTCTATCTCTTCCCCTCTATCCATCTCATTTCATGCAGGAGTGGGGTTACCTAAGCGACACAGCCTCAATGGAGAAAATCTCTTTTTCTACAATTAACTGTGAAAGTGACAGAAGGAAAAGAAGGGAGGGATCTGGAGAGGGGCGCAGACCCTGAGAAGAAAGGAAGAGAGGGAAGGACACAAGTGCGCATGACAGGTCGAGAGATGTGAAGTTAAAAACTAATATTTGCACTCATTTTTAAAGTTCAACCTCGGGAATTTCAGAATAGATCATTAATGTTGAAAAATAAATAATAATTAAAAGTATTAACATTTATAGAAAAAATCATTTGGTTGGACCCACAGTAAGCAGCAGGTGCTTGCTGCATTTAACTTTTTGATTTAGTCAATATATTCTGTATTATATTTACTGAGGCTGATAATTGATATGATAAACTAACATGTAAAATAATTGATATATTTTATGTCCTATGGTAGAGAGATTTTTGACATCAACTCTCTATATATACCCATTTCAGTTTTTGTAGCACCTCATACTTGAATTGGGATTAGGCCAAATTAGGTTGCATTACACTGATCCCAGTGAAAGTGAATTATGCCCATCACCATAATCTCTAAAAATGCAGAGGGAGTGACCACTGGGTTTCCATGGAGGGATGTACACAAAAGGGTGTGGCGTGGGAATGTCCTCGGGGGTCAGGAGTGAGGGTGAAAGGGTCAGAGGTCAGAGCCAGCTGGACAGCACACAAGAGGAGATGAGGGTGAGAAAAGGAGGTGGGGCACCCGTCCAGAGACCGACTGACTGGGCCCAATGGGACATTAACATTGAACTGATGGAAGGCTCACTGACCAAAGCCTTTTCACGGAGAAACTAAGCTATGACACACTCATGTGTAATGGTCCGTGGTAATTGACAAGTGACAAGACCCTCATTGTGGATGCAAAAAGCAGTTATCAGAATGCAGCGGTGGATTACAAGCTATACGTGCTGGTATTCAGTTGTTATATGGGTTTATTTAACTCAATGATGCAAACATACGCATGTATCGATGAAATTGTTATTATTATTGTTAGTATGATTAAAACTGGATACTAAAAAAATATTAAAATCATTTCTTTACAAAAAGAGGCCCATGGGAATATATCAGGACATACATAAATACAATTTTATTATCAGATTGTGGTGCAAGGACTCACTTCTGTATGTATACAATGTCACAATATCACTAACAGCAGTTATAATGATTTACAGTATTAAATGCAGATTATTTTCCCCATTCTTCACACAACCACTATTACTCAAAGTAATAACGACTTTAAAATCAACCACCTTACAATTGAAGCCTGTTCAAACATATCTGGAGTCGAGCTGCCATGTGTCTAAAAAATCAGATTCCCATTATTTCTTCAGATATGATCCACTCGTGATGAGTGGGAATTGTTTACTATTTTTTTATTTTACCAAATGATGATATGATATTTGTTGAGTCTGTCCCAAAAGAAATGTTTTCTCAGCCAGGGAATCTCTGCAGCTCTGCAGTACTCAGTGATGATCATTTTAGTTACTTTAGATTTAGACTGAATGTGGCATCACAGCCAAAGTGACATATTTTTAAATTAATTGAATTGAATTTTTTTTTTTAGACCTGATACTGGTAATCATACAAATGCTAAATATTTGATCCACTAAGCAGCCGAACCATAAGTATAAGCAGTTAACCCATAGTATACACTATATACATACATGTAAATATTCTATAACCTTCTTTTTGTAGCTATGATACAGCACTTAGATACATACATACATGTAAATATAAATAAAAATGACCTTTATCTGTACTTCTGATGCTTAATTACATTTAATAACAGAAACTTTACTTTACTTTTACTCAAGTATGACCTCATTAACAAAACTGCTTTGTGACAAATTTTACCTCTATTAAAAATTTGATGCAATTTGGATATTGCACTTGACAATAATGCCATTTCAATAAAATGTCTTTGTCCAGTTTTTTTGTTGTTGATTTGTATTTTGAAACACTAAAACATAATTTTAGTCTGATCATATTTCAGTCAACTGTGCTGCCTCAATCTGGAGTCACTGGTTTCAAAAAAGGAAGCAAGTTAATGTGTAGCGAAAATGAACATTTTAAAGTAAGAAATACACATGATGTTTTTTCCAGAGATACATCTGTCTGATAACAGTGAAACAGCCACAATTGCATTTATGACCTATGAAAGACAATTTTTTATGAATATGTATAATTTCCAGTTCCCATGGTTAAAGATGCTCCGTGCACCTCAAGGGTGCAGACAGGAAGGTGAGCGTCTGTGCGCTCTGACTTCCATGTCACTGCTAGTGAAGGTCAGGTCAGTGAGGGCAGCAGGCAGTCTGGATCGGGGGCCATACTCTGGTGGTCTAAAAAAGACAATCTTGGGGCCCGACCCATGGGGTCAACATGCAAATAATAACCCCATGTGAAAGGCATAGAGCGGATCAATGTTCTCACATTACTCTTGCTGCCCATGACTGTGAATGTGCACGCCTACACGCACCACATGAGGTTTTTTTCATATAATGAAATTCACTCTTAACAATAGAGGAGGCAGCTGTATTTCAACAAAGGTAGAAGAGATGACGTCACAAGTGAGCGTTAAAATCAACCGTGATATCTCAGTTGAAGCTTGATGTTATAGTGATCAAAAGTAATCAATCTCTGCAAAAAATATCATCATCAAACAGTAAAGCTTGTATAACCAGCATACATTTCAAAAAGTGTCATGGACCCTCAACTCTCATCCAGCACACGAAGAACAGATGAAATTCAGCTTTTCTGTTTCAGGCAAGCTGACCCACTGCTGCCCCCCTGTGGCCTGAATGGCACCTGTAGCACCACAGTCATATTTCCCTTCAGGTCCTTGTCCTGGTGCCCAGTTCAGATAACAGTTAGTACCTGAACTGATCCAGAACCAAAAGTTAAAGCTACAGGTGTAGCGTAGACCAAGCCACACATGGGGAGATGTGGCATTCCTTGCCTTTTCAGCCACCTTCTCCTGAACATCTCTGGTGGTGATGTGGACAAGGTCGATATGGTGCTTCCTGCAGTAACTCATAGCTTCAATCCATGTCATGTTTTTCTTGATTAGTATCAGGTTTCCTTTAAGGACAAAAACAGAGAAGTGTTACTTGATTTCATAATGCAGATTTATGCAAAATGAACACGAAGGCACATGATCATTTTAGAGGTACCTGGAGTCAAACTCGGACTGCTGTCTGTAGGCTGTAGAGTTGTGTTCTTTGTGGTGTTCAGGGTTGTTAATGCAGAGACACTGTCTGTAGTTACTTGTACGGTAGTCATCGGAGTTAGCTGCGTCGTTGTCACATTTGACATTTCTGTCGGTGCATTGTTAAGCTCAGTGCTTGAGGTACTGGAAACTGTGGTGTTCAGAGTTGTCAGCTCACTGGCAGTTGTTGCTTCGGTGGTGGTAACATTAGTAGCATTTGAAGGAGATGACGTGCTCAGAGGAGTTGTCATATTTGTTGTCAGTTGATCGGTCGTAGGCTGTGTACTCGACTGACTCGTGGTTGTTGGGATTGATTTCATTGCTGTAAGAGTGAGTGATGAATGAATAAACACTGACTGTATTTCGTTAAGGATAAAAAATATAAATATAACAAATTCTAAAAGATCGGCAACTTACCCCCGCGACAAACAAAATTGCGTTTGGTGCTACATCTCAGGTCGTTCCACTCCCCTTCATCTTCGAATATGGCAGCAGTGCAGTCCTGACCGTTGAGGTAGTTTGGCTGAGTGGGTTTCCAAAAACGGAATGATGAGTTGCTCCCATCAGACCACTTCCAGGGATCTTTGAAGAGGCCAATCCACACCTTTTGTGACCCAGACAGATTATGCACTGCCTCATTCTGCGCCGAGGAGAGTATGCTGACGAGATCAGACGATAAGCCCCGGCAGTGATTCTGAGCCTCCCTCCATGATTTGTTCTTGGCGACAAAAATGTTGCCTGCCAGTTCAAAGGTTTCATATCTCAAACACAAGGAACATAGTGAGGATCTGCATTCAAAGGTGCAGTAAGCGATTCTGGAGGAAGATATTTGATTGGGTGGGTGTTTAACCCAACCCACCAACAATCAACTCTCTTACACATTGCACCTTTAAACATAATTTGTGTGATTTAAAAAAACTGACTTCAATATCGCCATTTCACTTACCCTGACAAACGAAACTTCTCTTCACTGCACATTTGCTTTCAAACCACCTGCCATTTTCATCCATTGCCGCACACGCATCTTCATTCTTGTTTAGTGGTTGACCTGCGTTCCAATTTAAAAAATCCACCCCTTTATCAGGCCATGCCCAGTGCCACATCCGCACACCTGCAGCCTCCAGTCCTATCCAGGCTCTGCTAGATTCCTTTCCTACTAAAGTGATCAAATTATTCATATCTGTTACGTTGTGGACCGTGGCTAAATCAGTGTACATCTCTCTGCAGAAGGTCTTTGCTTTCTCGTAGGTCATTGAAGTGTTTCTGAGGTGAAAATCTGAAGACCCCAGAGCGAAGGAGCAAAATCCTGTGAAGTGACAGGTAGAATGAAAGTTAGTGTGTTACAGCAGTTAGAATACCAATAATAAGCCAAAAACATTCTTAGAACTTTTCCATGCTATTATTTTATATTTTAGAATGTTGTCTAACTTAATGATTAAAAACTTGTGTGTCTTCACTAACAGCCAACTACATTTACACTTTCATATTATACATTAAAAGATTAATATGAGAAAAGGTCCAAACCTGAGATAAAAAGCAGAAACACCTTTCGAGTCCTTTCCATCCTGACAAATCTGTTTTTAGTTATGATCGTGCCAAAAAGCAAAAATAAAAGCTAAAAAATAAATAAATAACTGTATTCAAGTTAACTGCTTGCTGGTCCTAACGCGAGGTGATAGTAGCTGTGCACAGCACGGTGTTTGAAGCAAGAATGCCACTTGGCTTGTCAATGGCGAGGTCTACAGTCAAAGCAGTTTTTCAGGTTTCTTGTGTCTGTGGATTCATGGCTTTGTGGTTGGTGGGAGGAAATGTCACATGAACTAGAGCTGATACTGATACAAGATTTTTTTAAAGATGATAATCTGATAATTCTGATTACAACAGAAGCTGATATACATGCTTTTTTTTTGCAATGATCCCTCAAAAGTGGTTATCAAACACTTGTGACAAAGATATAGAAGGGAGGCAGGATACATTGTCCTAAATGACATCAGTGCACTGAAACAGTAAACTTAACTGGGAATTGATTTAACCCGTCTCTTTCTGCAGTATAAGCTGTAAAATTAATCAGACAACATAAATGCCGATACTGATACATCTGTGATAGGCCAATATCTGTGCTGCAGGGATGACGTATTTGTGGAGGCTTAACCTGGAAGTTATTACTAAAAATAATCTCTGCAAACAGAAGTTAATGATACTTCCACATTTTGCTCAGCAAGATAATCTTCACAGATCAACACCGCTTTTGCAGTTTTGAAGCCTAAATGAAACTGCCAGAAGTAAAAGGCAAACGCTTGGCTGCAAACAAACTACACCGGAGTCGCGTGACTTCCAACACTGATCATCTCACTACACTATTGACACTTTACTATAAATCAATCAATCAGTAATTCAAACATGGGGTATTTACTGACTGTCATTAAACACAAACGACTCTTAAAATTATGTTAACTACAGAACTTTTTCAGGCATTTAACCCAAAAAAACTCATTAAAAAAACCCACTGACTTCCAGAATGATGTACAGTGATCAACAGTGGACAACTCCATGAATCTTCTGACACATAAATGATTATGACCACTCTGCTTCAGCTACAAATAGATCCTGTGCATCAACGACGTGGCTGGTAGAGAATGAAGATGAGCAAGTTGTTGCGCAAACTGTGAAAAATGTAAACCACTCTCCCACATCTCCTTCCTCCTGTCCTACATTAAAGAAAAAATGCTGGCAAATAATTATGGGGAATCTTAGCAGTGTTGTTAAGTACTTAAAAGTCATATTTGAGTAAAAGTAAAGAAATTGTATAAAAATGTTACTTTGGTAAAAGTGATCCATACAAATAGTACTTGAGCAAAAGTCTTGAAGTGTTTGATATCAAACACACTTAAGTGAAGGTAAATCATACATATATTTACGTGTACAGTGTACTGGGAGTCTGACTAATTATCTGCTCTGATATTTAACATTTTTCTGATTATTTTAATCAATTTTAATGTTTTTTTTGGCTGATTACTAAAAATCAATCAAATGAAATAACTACTTTGGCTCTGATACAGCATGTGTTCATGTCTGGCTCCTCGTGAGTGCTCATGATGAGTACACCCACTGATGTTCATGGGAAAATGGAATCATTAAACTGAAAATGACTAATTCAATTATTAAGCATTGAAGAAAAGTATATTGGGGTATTGGGATCTGTTGGATCCTGTATACTATGAAAATGTTACCTGAATCTAAATGAACCTGGGTTTTTCCATGGAGAATCTTCTAACAGAAACTGGCTTTAACGTTTGTGACACAACGAATAATTCAAACAATCTAACTGTGTGAAAAGAGGGGAAAAAATGCTACTCAATAGAAATTGCAGCTCACTTCAGTATCCTAGAGTTAAAAAAAACCAAACTCCTGCAATTAATTAACAACTCTGTTCCAAAAGAGAAACTCACTCCTCACCCTTGAGGACGAGGGAGTTTTTAAAATGAGCTCAACGGATTACAAAAACAGAACACTGTGTTCTATATTTTAGATAGTGAAAGATGATACTTTGCAACATCACTGGAGCATTAAGACGTTGTGCAATACCACCCCTCCTGTCAAAGGCAAAAGCATTCCACCACTTCTTGTAGGTGTGGCTGACCAAAAGTTTGCTCGGATTCAGTCTCTTGTGCCACATTTAGGCTGACCAGAAAACCCACACAGCATTTCTGTTTGAAATGACTGCAGTTTACCATCTTATACTTTTATCGCCAATACCTCATCATCATAACAACAGTAATCACTTCCCTTGCCATTTATCCAGGTAGTGAATGCACCAGTGATGCACCTTATTATAATAATGTCTGGTGCAGTGAACAGATGGTGTGTGTGTGTGAGAGAACATTTTTTTTTTTTTTTTTTTTGGAAGGTCATTTACTCAATTTCAGCACAATATATGATATACTATAAGATTAAACAAACCATTTAGTTTATCAGCTTTTCATGAAATGGTTCAAATGCATTGAAACATATGGAACAATAAACCAGAATCACCCTGATTAAATTATAAATCGTTCTGCAGGAGTGTCATATGACAGTACTGTTATGGGTGGTCCCATGAGACATTTTGGCTCAAAGGATACTGGCACTAAGCCATCATGGCCTGTAAACAACAACAGCGTCAAGTTGAAGTAAACTGGATCTGAGTGTCGGCTTGCTGTCTGGCGCCTATCTCATTGTACCTACTATAGCCAAGTGGTTTTCAACAATGCGTCGAAGGTGTGTCTGGTGAGTAAATCCAACCTTCAAACGACCATGAGCTATTTTGTCAACAACCGCTTCTCCAGACTATCACCCTGCGCCGTGCAGTAGGCTAATGCTAGCTGTATTAGCTAACTTGGCCGTATTTGCAGCTAAGAGGCTAATCATAGCTAGCTAGACAACATTGCGCCAGCCGTGCGGATTTATTAACGTGGGTCGATGATCCTCGACTCGTTAAGCTCCTAATTTTCTTCATGACTAACCGGGTATGTTTGTATCGTGGTTTTACGAAATGCAATGGAGTGAAATATTAGCCAGACGTGTGGCAGCCATAGCTAACGTTAGCTTCGCTCCTTCGAGCGTTAATGGATTTGCAGCTAGCTAACTAGCTAACGGTAAACACAGACGGAGGGCATTATTTATATGTCACATTCAGAAGTGCATTTTATTAGCGGTAATATTTACTCATGAAACACTAACGGACACATGCGCTTCTGTTTACGCTCGGTGTTTTACATTTATTTAACGCTGTTCTCCACGGTAATGCGTATCGTTAGCAACATTTAGCAAACGTGTAACGTTTTTGCGATGCCAACAGGGGCCAACTCTCGTTAACAAACACTGACTAATGTAAGCAAATGTTCACGTACATGAAGGTTTTATCAGTTTGAACAAAGATTTAGCACGCAAAACACGTGAAACTTTGTTGGTTAATGCGTTTTTCCTTTAATTTGATCAGTTTTACAAGGGCGGTGCATGTACAACAATTTGGACCTTAAGCTCCAGTTTAGCTTACAAGCACCGTGGTTTCAATCACATCCGTCCATCTAATCACTCTGTTTTACAATTTATACGTGTCAGGTTAATTTAACTGTGTGGTTAAGTAGTTGACCTGTTTAGCTGTTGGAAAATTAGACAGGCAACGTCATTTAAAAAAAAAAAAAAAAATTTTTAACGTGTCCTGCAACTAAAGCTCCATTATTTTCTCGATGTTACTGTTAAACGTCCGAAAACAGTTAAACAAGTCCATTTTGATCAGATCAAATGTCTTGTGTGGTCTGACCAACAACCCCTATCCCAAAGATATTCCTTCCCTTAATGACAGAAAATACAGAAAAGCAGCAAACCATGGTGCCCAAGTGCCTACAACCAGACCGAAAATGACTTTTAAGGATTTATTTATTTTTTCATCAAAATAGTCTAAAATGAAAACCCTAATGATCACCCTGTCAGGTTATGGTATTCAGCTGTTATTTTAAAAGACAGATGTCTGTTTCAAGCAAGTTCAATCCAAACACTTTGTTAAGCTAATAGTATCCATTTGTGTTGCCCTCAGATTGATATCCTTCAGACGGGACGTCTTCTTCTCCACTGGGTAGCTACCTAGCCATGTCCTCACAGCAGCCCAACAGTTCAGCCTCTAATAGCCCCACCAACATCTTGGGTTCTCCTTTCTCTGTTATCAGTTCATCACTTAACTCCCCAGTGGTCTCACCTTCTCTGGGATTTGGATCCATCAGCAACAGTCAGGTAACTGACCGACCGCCGTAGTTGTAGGTTACTTGTGTTTATGTGTCGGAGATGCTTAAAAGGGCTAGTTTTCGGTACACTGCAATGCTTTTTTTTCTGAATGTGTACAAGGGCTGCATAATTAATTGAAATATTATTGAGTTTGCAATGTGGCCAAGTGCAATATCCACATTACTAGAAGCTGCACTTTAGAGTAAAATGTGTGAAAAAAATAGCATCATAATGAGGTACTGTAATGCTGCAGAGGTGTCCCTGCCCTTAAATTCACACATTTCCAGATGTGAGAGAACATGTTTACTTAGTAGAGACCCCAACTAATGTTGCATCATCATGATTTTATTTATCTTTTATTGAAAAGGAAAATTGTGATGCAAAAATTATCATTCCGACTACTCCCGGATCATATTGGAATTGCAGTATCTATAAAAATAAGCATGGTATGAATTATTTTACATCATTGTGTAGCCTTGATGTGTACAGTGAATAGTCAAAAGTGGAGAAAGCCCATTTGTTTAATTCATGTTGCCAGAAGCTTATGTGTGCCAACTGGACACACTGATGCCAAGTAATTGTCATCAGGAATTGAGTTAGGTGATGTTGTTATTTAACTCTATACATTATTAATCACATTTTGTTTTTTGGTTGTACTGCATCCAGATCTCTTCTTCGGCACCCATATCAGGGATGCACTCAATCAGCAGCTCAGAAGACGTCAAGCCTCCATTTGGCCTGAGGCCCATGCAATCTCACAGCCCTGGACTAATGTTGTCTCAGAAACGCATGTGTGTCATTTGTGGAGACCGCTCTTCTGGTGAGTGAGTACACTAAGAGCAGGATTAGCAGGAGTGAAACAACAGCCAGATACTGTTTATTTCACGGTAATAACTAGTGTGGATACTCCCTCACTGTTGGATGTTTTGCCTGGAGATGAATCTCAGTCATCGTTGGCTGTTGAAATAAAAATGTGTGCCTTCATGTTGCTGTTTGTTTTTTGATCTGTTAACCTTTCTCTAATGTCTCTTTTTATTTTTTACTTGTATAATATACAGGCAAGCACTATGGAGTGTACAGCTGTGAGGGCTGTAAAGGTTTCTTCAAACGAACTGTGCGCAAAGACCTGAGCTACACCTGCAGGGATAACAAAGAATGCCTGGTAGACAAACGCCAGCGCAATCGCTGCCAGTACTGCCGCTACCAGAAGTGCCTGGCCATGGGCATGAAGAGGGAAGGTATGCAAGGAAACGGGCTTGTATGAGATCTTCATTTTAAGAGCCTTTTTGGATAATGAAGGTTTTACGAACACGTTTTGTTGCGAGTTGTCTTACATGCAACTATACAAATGTCTCATACATTCGAGTTTTCTGCAAGGTAGCATTAAATGTCTAATTGTAGAATGATGTAAACATTGGCAGTCAGTTAGATTTCTTAAAATAAGTCATTGTACCAAAGAAACCCCAATTAAAATGATTAAGTAATATTGGATTAGCTCAGTATTTAGGGGGTAGGTGAGGACAGCTGCTAGATTAGACAAGCTAAAGGGTAGAGATGGGTGTATTGGGGCTGGTTTATATAACTAACCCCTCTCCATCTCTCCTCTTCATTTTCTCCTATTCTGCCCTTTCTCCATCTTTCAATAGTGGTCAAACATGTAAAGTGGAATAAAGAAGATGGAAAGGATGAGGGATGGATGAGTATGTCAATGAAATCTTAAAGATACTGTATTTTGATGTTACCTAGAGAATTAGCTTGTTGTGTTAGATGTGCAAAACTGTTGACTGCGGGATTTATGTGTGAAAACGTACCCAGAAATGAGGAATCGTGATGATAGACTTCATAAAGTAAGCAGTTTGGCAGCTGTAAGTTTGTCGAATGTGTGTACCTCTATTTTAGATCTAAGGTAGTGGATTTGTGTTGAGGCAGCAAAGCGTATAATGCAGCACAGTAAGACACGGCGTTCATAGGCCACAATGTCAGTTATAAGGATCCGAAATACATCCAGCATACAGTATGTATCCTGAGAGGTGTTGCTTCTTTGCTAGTGTTAGTGAGTCGGGTAGATTATATGTGACAGTGTCAGAATTTCCAGAGAGATTTAAACAGCTCTGTTTTTTTCCTGATTTGATTGAAGGAAGTCAGATTCAGGCAGTCAGATGGTGATATCATTTTTTTTAATCAGAAAACAGCTTCTTTTCTTTCACCTGATTGAGATCACAGTCTCCTTTTGGGTTGTTGTAGGCAACCTTAACTCACTTTATAACTGCCGTTAACTTTTAACAACCTTTCACGTGCTAGTCTCTAGGCTCCTCGGTTGTGTTAGGGTTCTTTGTGCTGCTTAGGACGGCACCACTCTGGAGTCAGGCTGCCATTTCAGTAGGGGAGGGAAAAACAATAGATTTTAAGGCCCTGTCCACACGTACACAGGTATTTCTAAGATTTGTTTTAAGTATTAACATCTGAATAGGCAGAAACAGATTTTTGGAAATGATGATGGTAGACAACTACCATCTACCATCACTACCATTGGTGTTTGTAGCATCATTGGCAAATGTGAACTCAGTATATATGTTATGATATTGAAGTATTTGAGTTTGTACATTGATGGAATGGCTGTTATATTAATGTGTAACTTTATTTCTTACAAAGACACGAATGGACATTGCTATACAAGAATGGACAAGAGAGGCAAAAAACGAGTGCTTACAATGTTTTTCTGGCAAAGAAGTATTGTAAAGGAAGAGTCTGTTATTTTCTTAAAAAATGTTTTCCAAAAATATCTATGTACATGTGGACTGGGCCTAAGAAGCATTGTGATTTTGTCTTTTAACTGTTTAGTATTTAATTATTAAACATTCAACTAATGCATGTGAGCTAACTCAAGGGCATGTTAATAACAAGCTCATGCATGTAAATTCAACCTGACAGTTACTGTACTTGGATTACTTACTGTAATGGAATTCATCAGATTTGTGTCATGATGGATAAGAAGTATCATATTATACAGTAGGAAAAAATATGGAATTTAAAAATCATTGTGTATGTAGATGCATTGAGAAACATAATCAGCAGTGATGAACAGTTCTAAGCACCCTGAATCAAAACAGATCTTGAGGAATGTGCTCTATAGATTCTCAGCCCAACGTTTCCGTGTAGGTAGTCCACTGAATGCTACGCTTTTTGCCATCACTGACATGATTACCTATTTTAAGATCGCCTCAAATTAAAACAGGACTTTCTCAATGCAACATAAACCCTGAAGCGACGCAGAGCATTTTGCATAATAGCACTCTAACCCGTAAATTCACCAGTTGTCTTTTTTCTTTTCCCCAAAGTCTTTTCATTCTTCAATATTTACCATCACCTCATTCCTTTTCTTCCCCCACCACTGTCTCCTCGTGTTTTGTCTGACGCAGCGGTCCAGGAGGAGCGCCAGAGGAACCGAGAGCGTGAAGGAGAGCTGGAGTTCAGTGTCGGAGTGAACGAGGAGATGCCTGTGGAGAAAATTTTAGAGGCAGAGACTGCTGTGGAGCAGAAGACTGAGCTCCACTCGGATGGTGGTTCTGCTGGCAACTCTGTGAGTCATTATAACATGTTGATAGACTTTTATAAGTCTTTTCATAGGAGCATGATGGATTTAGAATAACTTATTTAATAACTTTTAACCCATTGTTGCTGGAATAATTTGTCTTGGATGGATGACTAATTAAACGTAATGTATTGTTTGGTTTCAGCCCCATGATGCCGTCACCAACATCTGTCAGACTGCAGACAAACAGCTGTTTGCGCTGGTGGAGTGGGCTAAGAGAATCCCTCATTTCTCTGAACTGCCCCTTGATGACCAGGTCATCCTTCTTCGTGCAGGTATGATCAAGCACCTTCAAAATCAAAGATCAGATCCACACTTTATCTTTGCAAATTTATCAGGGGCAGGTTACAAATGTCGCAGTGTTGTGTACATTTCTGAAAAAGTAACAAGGCCAAGGTCAGTTGCGTATTCTGTTTTCCTAATTCAGTGTAAAGTGGTCTTGAACGGTGACACTGCTATCTAATGTTGTGCTGTGCAGAACTTTCTGTGTTTGTTTTCGCATGTAAATGGATAAACTCCAAAATGAACAAGAGTTGAAAGTTAAAACACTCGGAAATGTTAAGCTAAAACATATTTGCCAGCAGACTCCAAGAACGGTTGCAATTGTACCTTTGCTGCCCTTTACATCAAAATCAGGATAGAAAATACAGACAAATGATCTGTATCCAAATAATGATAATGGTAATAGTAGATTGCATGAATGTTGGTATCTGTGCATTTGAAGGAGTCGATGAAAGATCAAGACTATTGTATATTGATGCACAATAGAATATATTTCAGTGTGGCAGTCAGGAAGTCTATGATATGGTTTATTGTTCAGTTGTATTTTGAAACATAAACATATGCGTCTATAATAGGAGGGGTGCAGAAGCTGTTAATAATCTTCACTCAGTTTTGGTTGGCATGTGAGCAGAGTCACCTGATGTTGAAGACGTTGGGTTGCCTGTGGTTAGGTGCCTGTTATTATGTGTTCATTCCTCTTTAAAACAGCTCTTAACTGGCTGTAATTTCACATTTCACTTGTCAGAACTACTGAAATGTTTGTCCTCTGATATCTTTACTAACGATTGTTTAATTGTATGTCATTTGTCAGGCTGGAATGAGCTCCTTATTGCCTCATTCTCCCATCGCTCCATTGCTTTGAAGGATGGAGTCCTCCTGGCCTCTGAGCTGCAGCGTGACAGTGCACACAGCGCTGGAGTTGGAGCTATTTTTGACAGGTATATATATGGAGACAAAAAATAGCCGACACCCATAATGCCTTGGTAGAATGTTATTAAATATTTTGTAGTGTCTGCATATTAACTGGTTTTATTTAACGCAGGGAAAGTGTGCAGAGTGCAGAAGTCGGCGCCATATTTGACAGGTAATTTTACTGTTTTGTAATATTAAATTTGTACAATTTTCTTGTCCTACTCTTTGTATTTTATACTCAAAAATCTTTCATCATTTAGGGTCCTCACTGAGCTCGTCAATAAAATGAGAGATATGCAAATGGACAAAACAGAGCTGGGCTGCCTCCGAGCCATCGTCCTCTTCAACCCAGGTACCTGCCCAATGCTGAAATCTACATAAGAAAGATTAATTCATTTATTTTTACAAGGTAGGATGTGTCTTTGAGGGTCTTAACCCTAATGAAAATATGTTTTTCTTGCAGATGCTAAAGGGCTCTCCAACACCAGTGAGGTGGAGCTGCTTAGAGAAAAGGTCTATGCATCATTGGAAGCCTACTGCAAACAGAGATACCCAGAGCAGCAGGGAAGGTAAAGATCCTCAGCTATGATGAGCTCAGCATAGTCTTGCTTTTGTTTTTAACCGCGTTGACTTCAGATATCAAGGTTAAACATCATTGTTCATCTTCTTTTCTCTCGTCAGGTTTGCTAAGCTTCTCCTCCGACTGCCAGCACTGCGATCCATCGGCTTGAAGTGCTTGGAGCATCTCTTCTTCTTCAAGTTGATTGGTGACACACCTATTGACACTTTCCTCATGGAAATGCTTGAAGCTCCCCATCAGTTGTCTTAGATAGGAAAACGCGTACTGTGGTTAGGTTTAGATAGCTGAAGTCTGGGAAGCTGGAGTGGGACTGGAGTGGCACTTTAAGTTCTTTGAAGATTTGTCAATTTGTCTCACTGCTGTCTGCGTTACACTATTATAGTGCAGCACAGATTTGCTCTTTAGACCAAACCCAAGGCTTGGCATGATCTAAAAGCTGGTGCTATGTGTTCAGTTAACTTCATGAGTAACTATGGTTTTAAAAAAAAAAAAAAAAGGTATTTTTAAAAATGTAAACATATACATATTTCCCTCACAGGAGCTATAATTTGGGTATACATTTTTATATAAGCTTTTTAGACACCTCAAACATCAAGCTTCGGTTGTTTCTCCAACCGAACTTATCCCCAAATCCTGTTTTTAAAAGAAGGTCAACCTGAATCATGAGTATTCATTAAAGGACAGTCTTCTTTTTATAATTTCAAATTCAAGCCAGATCTAAAAGTGTATTATTGTACCAAACCACCAGGAACTGTGTCCAAAAACAGCTCTGAGTTTACTTGTATCCATTGCAGAAGATTAAATCTTAACCCTGAGATAAGAGACGAGTCAAGTCCGACTTGTCCGTGTTGATTGAGGATCAGCTTTATGTGTCTGGTAATATACAGCTAGTGTTGTTTACTTCTTTGCCATTTTATAAATCTAATCACTTTGTGGTTAACGATTAAACTGCACTGCACACTTGCTATGTACTATTTCTAAAAACATACTTTCAATAAACGCCTGGCCTGTAAACAGTCAGACGTTTGTCTTTTGGTGCTATTTCAGAGATAATTTGACATTATCGGTGCAGACGCACACCAAACGACACACCTAAGAATATGCAAAACTGAAAATCCCTTTGTTAATCTTTGTTAAAAATGTAGCAATATATATTAAATAAAAAAAAAAAGAAAAGTAAACTGCATAAGAGCTTTCTGCCTA